>JAOTOL010001628.1:0-55000 GCA_034440575.1 Imbricaverruca yamaguchii
TGCCAGAATGAGCATGGCAGGAGATCAAAGCTTGCAATGGAAGCATGCTGATTTAAAAAAAAAGTTTTCCTTTCAACCCAGTTCTTAGCCTATCTCATGCCACACTTGTTTCCTTTTTATGTATATTTGGAAACACTCAGCTTTCAAGTAATGTAACCTAAGTGTAGGGGTGCATATGTTACCAATAACAATGTCAATTCCATGCTATCAACAAGTGATATTGAATAACAGATCACATCATGCAAAAAAACTTTTACCTGGAATAGTGCTATGAGATGTTTGTGAATTGCATTATGTAATTGTGAGCATAAGTATAATGCTTATACACGAAATACAAACAGAAGCAATTATCAAAGACCTCCCAGAAGGGTTGGACTTGGGCTTTGTAATCCTGGATGTGGAGAGCATGTAGAGTGGATAGTTAATTTTCTGGGTAGCTAATTATGGAAATGTTATTTTTGTTCAGAACCATAACATCAGAACCTGAGTTTTCACTTACATCTCTTGACCCTTTGTCTTTGAGCTCTCTTACCTAACAACACATCGGAAAACCTCCACAAAATAGACATGGTGGTACACGTATAACTCTACAACACCAAGACTAGAGAAGGATATCAGTTCAACATTCATTAAGTGGCATGTTCTACCTATTTTTATTAAAATGTATCACTAATTATAGAATTGCTTTCAAAATGCTGTAAGTATGCCCAAATGTACCAAGCAAGCATACCTAAGCACTTTTATTTGAAGACATCTAACATACTAGAGCCGCCTGTGATATGCCTAACAAGACATTTTGCTGCTATGGGCCAGAGCAATTCTAATCCCATAACAAATGGAGTCCATCCCCACTGTCCTTCTTTCAAAACATTATTAAACAGCTAAATTACTGTTAAAGTGCTGTTAGTTTGTGCAGTAAACAGTAGTTTAGTTCAGTAGTTAGCAGAGTTTCTGCTAACCCACTCAGTCTCAGGTGGGGTTGTTATTGCCCCCCATAAGATTTTCCGCGGATAGTAAAAGAACGGCGCGCGGTAACGCGCCGAAATTTGACGTACCCTTTCCCACTTCAATTTGGCATGTTGTGTCAAGTGTTTGTGCTCAGGTCATCTAGGGTCAACGAGTTAGTTTAGGTCAAATGAGGTCACCTCCAGAACAGTTCAACCAGTTGTGTCACTTTAATGGATGAAGGCATTGTAATGAAACTTTCAGCATTTGCTTATTTTTATGGACTAAACAAATCGTATCAGATAATTGTTTCCATTTTCCATTTTTTATTACTTATTAGTGTTGTATATTTGTCCATTAGAGCCAAAATAAAAGATTCTAGCTAAGGTAAACATTTTTTACAATAGCAAGTTGAGTGCGAACAATGTTTTCTGTCTGCTCTACACATTATAAAAATACAAATTAAAGAAAACTAAAAGCTAAAAATTTTTAAATAAATATTTTTGGGTGGGCAAAAATGTTCGGGCCCTGGTCCATTTCGCCTTCATTTTCTGATTCAAAATGATTTTTTTTCTCGAATCCACCAGAATGAACTCAGCCAAAAACATGATGGAAGTCATCAAAACCTGGGCTCCCTAGTGATGTAACTTTTGGGGAAACAATTTGGGCCAGGTATCTGGCCCTACTCCTCGAGCACTTGACACATGACACCTTTCGTTTTCGTGTGATGCTTAGTTTCGAGATTAAAGGGGGGGGGGGTGTTGTATCAATCCCCAATATGGGGTCTGAGGATGTGACTGGAAATATGGGATAGGTTAACATAACTAAATTGTTGAAACTTATTAACTTATTCTTTATGTAATGTTTCATCCCCATCCTCATTTCCTTTTTATTTCAGCAGCTTTGATGGCAACATTTAGAAAAGTGTATGTATTTTTTTGTGCTCAAAGTAAGTGTTTTGTGGCTGAGGTTAGGCAGTGCCACAACATCTGACATTGGGTAAGGGCGAGCCGGCCAACCATCGGTCGCTTAGTCATATCGTCATGCCATGTGCTCTGTGCATCCAGATTGCAGGCAACTGCATGGTCATTGCCAGTCTCATGCAGGGATACAGAGTGTCACGCTTAGCGGTTGTATGCAGCATAAGCTGAATTGGAGGGCCGTGACACAGTGTGGTGCCTGCGCGAAGTTGGAAGCTGGCATAGTGCATTTAAGTTTGGGTTGTGTACATCATACTTGTATATTTGTATTACATCATACTTGTAATCGGGTGCAGATGAACCCGATTTCAGCAAATTTGTAGCCAATTTCAGCTGGATAAGATTGGTTTTTAATGCACATGTACCATATAAGAAGCAGTATGTCTGCAGTCTACCTTATGTGCAACATATATGTAGAAGAATTTGAATGCACTGTGCTGATTTGTGAAAATGGATTTGATTGTTTTTTAATTAGCTGGATTGCTGCAATACTTGGATTAAAATATATGCATGTCTGCATTGGCTGTAAAGAGAATACAGTTGCAGTCCGTCCACACATTTGCTTTTGCAGTATGGTGCCGAATACTGTGCCTGCAGCAGGGGAGTTCCAAAGTCCATATTCTTGTCATCCTTTGCCCTGCATCATTAATGGCGCCTTATGCTGTAAGTTTGACAGTAGGCTTTAGTAGATTACATCAGCAAAATTCAATCCATTACGTAGGTGGGATTTTTGGTCATGGAGGGTCTGGTATGCATCCTGCATTTGTTTTCACATGCTTTTGCATGGTAGATTCCCACAAGCTCACAATTCCAACTTGAGACATTGTGCTTATGAGCATTGCCTGACACATGGATCTAATGCCTGGATGTAGGATGTGATACATTTTCCTCTGTCGCTGCACTTACTTCATTGTCATCTCCATTGCTATTGCTTTCATGCTCTGTTTGCTTCTGCAGAGAAACAGAATATGAAGAAGAATATGAAGAAACCCAATATGAAGAAACAGAAGTCGGCAGGATTCGGCTTCGACGTCGAGGAGCCAGATGGTGGGACTGATGCTGAGGAGGTAGACACACGTCGCCTGGTGGCCGAGCAGAACAGGAAGAACAGGAAGTCGGGTGGCTTTCAGTCCATGGGCTTCAGCAATGCTGTGTACAAGGGTATAATAAAGCGTGGCTATAAGGTGCCAACACCAATCCAAAGAAAGGTCAGTGCAGGGGGTGTCGCTGCTATGCTTGCATTGTGGAACAAAATGCTGCCAAGTGCTGCCAATGTGACGTTCGTTGTTTCACGGTCCAAGAACATATGTACACTGGCTGCGATCCATTCCTGTCGGCAAACGCCCCATCCAGCCTCCATCTGGCATTGCATTTTGCCTTGAACCCCTTTTGTGTCTTTGATTTCAGGGTTATCTATTCTGTTAGTGCATTTTTATTGGTAGGTATGCATATATTACTGTAGGAGAGTTTGATCTCAAGGTATCTATGCCTTTTTACGCTGTTTTACGCTGCTCGGACTGGTACGGATAGTTTGCCCAATGTAGAATTAAGAGCACTGTGTTGTAGTCAAGGTAGATACATAATGGGTACCTGTATACACTGTTGCTTGTTGAAACGTGCATACGTTTGCGAACATTTCCAATAAGTGTGTGTGTGGGGGGGTCCGAGTTACATTTAGTGCTATTCATTTCATTTCATGTGATGTGATGTGGTTGATCCTAAAGCCCAGAAAAAGGATGCAGTCCAATGCCATCCTGTCAAGATGCATTCATATGCTATGGATGCAAATGATTGCACAGGAAGTTTGCAAACAAAAAAAGTTTTCCCGATTTTTTCTTCTTCTCAAGTTGACTTCCCATGGAGTAGCCAACAAAGCATGCAATGCTGGGCGTTGACCGGTCGCGTTCTGGCTGCCGTCACCCTTTACGGCTGGTTCTTCTAGACATGTCGGCCCTGTCCAATCGACCTTGTTCGCTCTGATGCTCCAGAGCTGGGAGGTGCGAAGGCTAGGGTAGTGTCTGTCTCCAGGCCAAGAAAGCTTGGGTTGTTTTCTCGGGTAGTTGCTCGTATTTGAGGGTGAGGTGTAGGGACACTTCTCGGCCGGCTTTGCGAGGGTCCAGGAAAAAAGTGCGCTAGAGATGCACCCTTTGACCAGCGGTTTTTCCTTCCACTGGCTCCGCATTTAACACTCGCACGTCCGGTGGTCCGCGCCAGCTTCGCATGTCCGTGGGGCAGATGTCTGCCCCCCTAAGATCTCTGGAACTATGCTAGCTAGCGACAAACGGAAAACGACGTTGGATAGCTGGTGACGGGTTCTATCGAAAGTGTTTCGGTCATTTTTTTCGCTCAGGTCAACGTTCAGGTCACATCATAGGTCAAATTCGACCAGATCAGGTGGGACTCAGATATTGACACATATCTCAGGACCTGCAACAGATAGAAACAAACGGCGAACGCTATTCGACAGTCATTGAAATGGCCTACCGACAATAGGCGGTGTAATTCATGGTCAGGTCAACCGAAACTCAGGTCAAGGTCATTAAGTCATGACCTCAGGTCAAGGTCATGAAGTCGCCTAGGGGGTCGTGTGATGTATAAATCGTCACGTCTTGGCGATACAAGCACAATGACGGTAATTTCAGCCTTCTAGCTCAATGCAGTGCGATATAATGCGCAGAAATGTGTAGTGATTTCAGGTGACTTCAGAGACCTTGGTGAGGTCACTGAGCAAAAATGTCATCGGTAGCATTGAGCATAGCTACCATCTGCATGCTACAACCGTTCTGAGATCATTCCGAGCACAAATATGCGACCAGGAAACATTTGTGTATTTTACCATAGCCCTATGATGGGGAAACCATGGCCGCGACCTGACTTAAGGTCAATGCTACGAAAGAAAACCCGATATACATATTATGGTCCCTGATGAGATCATGGCATGTTATAAGTTTGAAATCAATCGCCCAATTATTGTGGAAGTTATGCCACCTAGAACTCCGAGTGTAGTTCGGTCACTTCGCCTGACCTGGTGACCTGACCTGAGATGACCCAGGATTAAAAATGCGTGAGGATATGTGGAAAAGACCAATGAACAGCTACGCGATATTTTGCCTTGCTAACCCGATTAGTTTGGCGGCAAATGGGGAAAAACCGGAGGGGGTCAGATATCTACCCCCTGACGTGCACGTGTAATTGTGCCCTACTGTATATATCGGTAAACATTTATCTGATGGTATCAGTAAGCACTTGATGGGCAGTATGCTTTTGATGGTGCTTCTGTAACACAAAGTGGGCTCTGGGTATTATTTGCATAACTGTATGTGTGGTTATTCCTGAAAAACGTGCCCGGGTTTTGATCCATAGTTTTTCCATCGGAAGTGAGCGAGCTGACTTTATCTTCCGCCTGCCAGCGATTCGCATGCATGCTGCTTAGCATCTTAGTGCCTTTTAAAAGGGTTTTATTTTGGGGCCATGGTAGCTCAGTCAGTAGGGTGTTATAATTTTGATCGCAAAATTGCTGGTTCGAATCCCTCAACCCACTCAACGTTCACTGGGAGATGAATGTTGAGATTCTGATATCACAGGTTGGAAGAAAAATATCCTCTCCATCTTCGATTTCCCATACAATTATCTACACATTCAGGGTTACAAAGCTCAAATCCAACTCCGGTTTGCAGTGAACTCTGCGATGAAAGGACAGCGTACAACGCACATCGATAACTAGGTGAAAATTTGCAGTGTATGCCGCTGATCCTGGAGGGTAAGGACGTGGTGGCGATGGCACGCACCGGCAGCGGCAAGACGGCGTGTTTCCTGCTGCCGATGCTGGAGCGGCTGCAGGTGGCGTCGGCCATGTCTGGCGCGCGCGCGCTGGTGCTGTCGCCCACCAGGGAGCTGGCGCTGCAGACGCTGCGCTTCACCAAGGAGCTGGGTCGCTTCTCCAACCTGCGGGCGGCCGCGGTGCTCGGCGGGGACTCGATGGAGGGCCAGTTCATGGCGCTGCACGAGAAGCCCGACATCATCATAGCGACACCCGGCAGGTGAGCCTGGTGATCCCCCAATCACCACCACTACTGGTCATTGTGCTGTAGTAATGGCATGATCCCGGGTCAGTTCACTTCCACTGTTGTTGGGGGTATCATGACGCTGCCCCACAGTCACATAAGTGTGTTTCCGTTTTTATAATACCTATTTTCCATCCGGGAGGTTAAACATTCTGAAGTTTTCATGTTTTCTTTGAAACACACTCGTTTCAGTTGAAGTAAAATACCAAGCAAGTGGCCTGATATGTAGAGTAGCGAAATTTAAAAATGACCACTCCAGGCGATTCGCCCCTAAACCCCAATACACAGAAACGTACAAAATGGCTGTGGCTTTAAGCTACCTAATCTAGCCTTCGAAGAGGTGACCTTTTCATGAGAAAGGAGTAAAGGGGTCATTTTTCAACTAACGTAGTCTTGTCGCTGGCGCAGTGGCGTAAGGTCCTGCTATGTAGGCATACCAGTAACGCTGTCAGTGTGATGCGATCGTTTGTCATCACTGGCATGTGAAGCTGTCAGTGTGACGTGTCATTGTGTCGCCACTGGTGTGTAAGGCTGTCAGTGTGATGTGACCACGTGTTGCCAGGTTCGTGCACGTGTGTCTGGAGATGGAGCTGCGGCTGGACTCGGTCGAGTACGTCGTGTTCGACGAGGCGGACCGGCTGTTCGAGATGGGCTTCTCGGAGCAGCTGCGCGAGATCCTGGCGCGCCTGCCGGATGCGCGGCAGACGCTGCTATTCTCGGCCACGCTGCCCAGCCTGCTGGTGGAGTTCGCGCGGGCCGGTCTGTCGGACCCGGTGCTGGTCAGGTCAGTGGTGGGGCCGGTCACGGTCAGACTGGCGGTGGTCAGGTCAGTGGTATGGTCACGGGGTCAGACTGGTGGTCAGGTCAGTGGTGGGGCCGGTCACGGTCAGACTGGCGGTGGTCAGGTCAGTGGTGGGGCCGGTCACGGTCAGACTGGTGGTGGTCAGGTCAGTGGTGGGGCCGGTCACGGTCAGACTAGTGGTGGTCAGGTCAGTGGCGGAGCCGGCCACGGTCAGACTGGTGGTCAGGTCAGTGGCGGGACTGGTCACGGTCAGACTGGCGGTGGTCAGATCAGTGGCGGAGCCGGTCACGGTCAGACTGGTGGTGGTCAGGTCAGTGGCGGGGCCGGTCACGGTCAGACTAGTGGTGGTCAGGTCAGTGGCGGAGCCGGCCACGGTCAGACTGGTGGTCAGGTCAGTGGCGGAGCCGGTCACGGTCAGACTGGTGGTGGTCAGGTCAGTGGCGGAGCGGCCACGGTCAGACTGGTGGTCAGGTCAGTGGCGGAGCCGGTCACGGTCAGACTGGTGGTGGTCAGGTCAGTGGCGGAGCCGGCCACGGTCAGACTGGTGGTCAGGTCAGTGCTGGGGCCGGTCACGGTCAGACTGGTGGTGGTCAGGTCAGTGGCGGAGCCGGCCACGGTCAGACTGGTGGTCAGGTCAGTGCTGGGGCCGGTCACGGTTAGACTGGTGGTGGTCAGGTCAGTGGTGTGGCCGGTCACGGTCAGACTGGTGGTGGTCAGGTCAGTGGTGGGGCCGGTCACGGTCAGACTGGTGGTGTTCAGGTCAGTGCTGGGGCCGGTCACGGTCAGACTGGCGGTGGTCAGGTCAGTGGTGGGGCCGGTCACGGTCAGACTGGTGGTGGTCAGGTCAGTGGTGGGGCCGGTCACGGTCAGACTGGTGGTGTTCAGGTCAGTGCTGGGGCCGGTCACGGTCAGACTGGCGGTGGTCAGGTCAGTGGTGGGGCCGGTCACGGTCAGACTGGCGGTGGTCAGGTCAGTGGTGGGGCCGGTCACGGTCAGACTGGTGCTGGTCAGGTCAGTGGTGGGGCCGGTCTCGGTCAGACTGGTGGTGGTTGGGTGGGTGAGCTCGGCTCGAGGTGGACATAGTCCATCGTTGTCAGGCTCCTGGTGTGTGATTGCCAAGAGTCGCCCTCCCTGGCCTGACGATGCTTCTCAGAACAAGACCTGTACGAGCCCAAACTTGATGAGGCCGTTCGGTCAGAATCGTATCCTCCCTGGCTTCGTCCAATTGACATTGAGCACGCTAGGGTAGGTCAAGTCATTCATTTTACTTGTCCCAGCTATGCAAGACCAACGAGCGAGAAGCCATTCGGACAGCGTTGCCTTGAGCCCTGCTCCAGAAAGTGAATGACTGGCGCGGATCGTAATTCTTGGGCATCAATGATTGAAGAGCTAATCAAGGAGGACCTTTTAAGTTGCAAGCGTCTAATTACACCGAGAGTGAACTTAAGAACCATACACTTTACGCGGTCGGCCTGCTAGATACCGGCTTTTGCCGGTATCAGAGCGGTGTAGAGTAGGTAAGCGTGAAATATCTATGAACTTCTCGAGACATTACCGACGAATCAAGGGGGCGGGGGAGGGAGAGGGGACTGTATTTTTAATTCCGAAATTACTGGCCTGGTTAGGTGAACTGTGTAGCAGGGTTGGAATGAAGGGATGTTCCTGGATTTTTGGCATCCGGTGAGTTTTCCTCTCCTGATAATTATCCTCCCATTTTTTCATTTGAAGATTGTATGGTACTGTTTGGCAGTGAACTGCTCTGTGACCAGTGCTCAAGATTCGCTGCAAAGTGCAAGTTCAGATACTGATGGCATGGGTTGGAAGAAACATGTATTCTAAATTTCAGATTATCAAAAAATACTTCCTCTACATCCAGGATTACAAAGCACAAATCCAGTCCTGCTGTGAAGTGTCCCTGTGTGTGCGTTTATTGATGTATTCATATGCATAGAGGTCCGATGCCGTGTTCGACGGGCTAGGCAGGTAACCTAGGCCAACCTGGGCTAGGTTAGCATAGGCAACCTACAGGGAGCCTGCTATCACCAATAAATATGGCTATCCAATAAGTATCCAATAAGTACTGGATACATGGTGAACTTTACGCATAGAAACTGTATCCTACCAGCAATTGCCCTGCGAACAAATGTCGTAATATCTATTTTGCACCACCCGATGGTTGTACCGACCTTTGTCTGGTACGAAGCGCGAAGTTCGCCATTCGTCGCCATTTCGGATTACTTGTTATTTCGTCGCCGTTTGTAAGCGGGATGCCTGAAGGCGGGTGGGACTTATCGCTCACATCACGTGACTGTCGCGACATCGTGCTCGGCAGGCTGGACGTGGAGTCCAAGCTGTCTGAGCAGCTGCAGCTGGCGTACCTGCGCTGTCGTGAGGAGGAGCGCGATCTGGTGCTGCTGCACCTGCTACAGAGCGTGATGCCTGGCGAGCAGCAGACGGTGGTGTTCGCCGCCACCAAACACCACGTCGAGTACATCCGACTGGTGGGTTGTGGCTGGCGTGCCCTGTGCCTCTGGCGTATCCGTACCTCTGGCGTACACCGCACCCCTGGTGTGTCCGTACCTCTGGCGCGTCAGAAACTCTGGCGTGCCTCGTACCTCCAACGTGTCCTGTACCTCCGGCGTGCCCCGTACCTCTGGCGTATCCGTACCTCTGGCATATCCATACCCCTGGCGTGCCTCATACCTCTGGTGTGTCTGTACTTCCGGCGTGTCTTGTACTTCCGGCGTGTCTTGTACTTCCGGCGTGCCCCGTACCTCTGGCGTGCCTCGTGCATCTGCGGAGCGTTTCTTCTGCCTACCCATTATATTTTGCGGTGGCCGTCGTTCATCACGAGTACTCTGTCGCTACTGATGTGCGCTGCGACTCTGCGACTTTATGTTCCCAACTAGTGCTCGTCTTGTTCTGGATTGTCGCGACTTGTGACGCTGTGAGGCACTGTGATGTGACTGATGTGCTTTGTCCACACTGTGGCTTACTGCAAGTATTTCGTCATTAGTGTGTTTTATTTCGCCCGAGTCGTGACGTTTCGTGACGTTATTGCGGCGTATTCCAGCTGCTGGAGCGTGCCGGCATCAGTGCTACTTTCCTCTACTCTGACCTGGACCCTGCAGCCCGCAAGATCAACACAGACAAGTTTAGACACAAGAAGGTAGGTTGAGCGCTGCACTAATCTGCCCCATCTGGAATCTGAATTGGATGTGAGTCAACCTCTGTGTGCCGGTCTGCCTCCAGTTATTGGTACCTTTCTGAGTGCAGATCGGAAAATGATTTGCATGCCACATCTTCCGGATGTTACCATGCGGTTTTTGTGTGGCATATCGCGAATTCGTTCACCGTGGTGCTTTCGAAGGTGAGGATACGCGGATGGTCACAACCATATATCATGAGTGTTGACTGTCACGTTGTGGTAACGCTATGATCTGACCCGACCCAGGTGGATGTGCTGGTGGTAACTGACGTGGCCGCCCGCGGTATCGATATCCCGCACCTGGACAATGTCATCAACTACAACTTCCCAGCCAAGCCCAAGCTCTTCGTGCATAGAGTCGGTAAGTCGCCTGTCTGGTTCCTATAATTCCAGAGTTTAGAGTAATGGCAGTTTGGAGAATTGCAGATCAATTCCTATATTTTCTGACGGATTTCTATTTGGTGTTGCATACGATGTGCTTATTATTTTTTTTTGTGTGTATCACATAGTCACCACCTCACATAACAATATCGCCGCCAATTTATGAGATTATGAGTTAATGTTTATTTCTTCACCAATGTACCTACCTCTACGTCTCCGCCACACATGTTCAAATGAGGAATCTGAGGTGTAACCAGGGTGATGTTTTAGATATTTAGCTGAGACAATTCCTATACAGTACCCAGTTGTCTCCTTTGTGCCCTTTTCACCTGCCTACGGACGTGCCCTGAAGCCCAAACCCACCTCCGTCGGCTTTCCACGGCCGACATTTTGACATCAGTCCATGTCTTGCCCTGCCAATATCCGAGCAGTGTCCTAAAGTTACTTCACCATTAACTGTGTGGATGAAGGAAGAAGTTGCTTGGGAATAGTGAAAGATTGGAAGAAAATAAAGGATTGCCACTTAAGGATTAAAAAGCGGAATGCCTTTCGCTTCAGTCATATGCATTTTACATTATTTAGCAGTTGTGTGCATGACTGCGCATACATCATGTGGCAATATGGTAAAAACCGAAGACAAGGATGAAATACCACAATTCCATTAACTGTGCATTTCCAGGCCACATGGTGAATTATTTTACACTGCATCCGAGAAGCTGCCAGTACTGTGAGGACCACAATACCTCACCACCACACCACGTCCGCATTGTCGCAGTGACAGCGTGTGTATCTCGTATCTGTCGCCAGGTCGTGTGGCGCGTGCCGGCCGATGTGGTACCGCCTATTCTCTGCTGACTCACGCAGAGGTGCCCTACCTGCTCGACCTGTACCTGTTCCTCGGCTCGGGGCTCACATTCACCCCCAGCACTGTCGTAGACGAGGTGAGGCTCCGCCGGCGTGGCTCGGCTCAAAGGTGGTGCCAATCTGGTGACAACGCGAATGGTCAATTCTGGGCGAGGCGTCATAAAGCCCAAATAGCAAATATGGTGACGACTGCGTTCCGTAATTGTGAGATACTAGTTTCGAAGCGTGGTAGCTGCTTTGAAATTCTGCTGCCCCGTGACTATTCCATGCATGATATTCGCGATAAATTAGGCTTAACACGCGCCCTGGAGGGCCTCTGAAAATAACGCGCCCTGGAGTGGGCGGGGCGGATTCCGCCCCCCCCCCACCCTACGATCTCAGCTCCTACGAAGGCTAGAGCAACGAAATTCACAGGGTGGATGGGCACGGTAGTAAACTCTCTTGTGTGCAAAGTTCATGACCTTAGGTCAATATCTTCAAGGCCAAATGAGGTCAAAATTGCAAAATTTTCTGGTTTTGCGTGGCTTGGCTTGTCATTGTTATGAATCCCTGTGGTTGTGTTTAAATGCTCCAAAATTGGCATTAATGATGTTTTAGACATTGCTAATGATGCAATACAGACGTCAGATCCACCATTTGACCTCAGGTCACCTATATAGGAGCACTTTATTGAGTCATTACCTGCTCCAGTTACCGGAACCGGGCTCCCATCCCGAATGCTCCGTTGGGCGGCTCGGCACAATCGGCTTCGCAAATAAAGGAGTGAAATGCATGAATAAAGTATGGAAATGCTTAGACACACAATGACAAACAGTAGATTTCGGGATGTATAGGGAGTAACATGTAAAGTGACATCAATCGCATGACAGTCATTTGCATTTATAACACATTCCAGTTCACCAAGTTTGGCTCCATTAGCCTGTCATGAACTTGACCTGACTTGACCTCGGCGACCTAACATGACTTTTAAATTATATAGCATAACAATATGCATCAAACAAGTCGCTAGTGTTGTCAAGAACACTTCCCTATTGCCAATATACGGGAAGCGCATCATTGCCGATTTTTGTGGTCTGGCGCTGCGAATTGTTTTTACTTTAACGGCCCCTAACTTGAAAACTTCTCGGCCGATTTCCACTTTTCTTGCTTTAAACAATGCGCCGGTCATTTCTAAGGAGGTACGCGATAAATTTGGCGTATATCGGCCGGTACAATATGGAGTTATGTACGAAAAATCGGAAGGATTGGCGGATTTCGCCATACCCCCTCTAGGGCGTGTGTTAACCTGTTATGAACTTGACCTGACTTGACCTCGGTAACTTGACATGACTCTGGAACAATGTAGCATGGCAATGTACATCAAACAAGTCGCTAGTTTTGCCAAGAACACTTCCTTTTTGCTAATATACCGGAAGCGCATCAGCGACGATATTTGTGATCTGGCGCTGATAAAATTTTTTCACTAGCGACGCCTAACTGGAAAAATTTTCGGTCGATTTCCATTGTTCTTACTTTAAACAACGCGCCGGTCATTTATTGGCAGGTACACAAACAATGGCGCATATCGGCCGGTAAAATCTGGAGTTATCTACGAAAAACCGGAGGGGTGGGCGGATTTCGCCCCCCCCCCCTCCAGGGCGCGTGTTAAAGCCTTCAGAGCTTTTCACGTGATACAACATTTTAAGTTATTATCTCACTGGGATTTAATCTGTTCCTTTCCATTTGAGATTTACAAACTTTAGTAAAAGTATTTTTACAAAATACTCCGAACTGTGTTCAAAGAAGAGATTTGCGGCGGCATTTTCGTCCGCACGGGCAGCTTGCCATACACCTTGCGCTGCAGCACTTGTTATCCGACCTGGGTAGCAAAGAGGTGACGCGCTTGATTTGTGTCACGGAGACTAGTTCAGTGCCAGGGAGGGATGGCGCAGGAGTGAGCAGTCTAAGGATAGGATGCTTATCTCCCAACCAGAAGTATGGAGGAGTGACACTTTTCTGTTTACTTTTAGTAATGCAATTTGTTGTAGGCTAGACAGAGGGATGCGGCTGGCGAGATGATGTAGCTGCATCCTTGAACTGTCAGTTACTTGCAACTTGGAGCACTTTTGTCTACTTCTTTCGGTTGAGCTTCCAGGTCGGGTTGAGTATGTCGGATGCAGTTAGTCGCTCGTACCCCGCCGCGGTTTTACGACTCTGGTTGTGAGATATATGTGATTTCGTGCTTCGATATCTATACTACACAACTTGAATACTTACAAAGGGCAGGGTCGGGGCTCAGGTCCAGAGCAAGTATCAGGAAATATGTGATCTACTGTTCGAGCTGACGGCTTTCGAATCAGATATTGCTGAAGAAAATAGTAACGAGTGGCTTAGCTAAATGCAAACGTCTCCTCTGTTTTAAGAATCTTGAGAAAACAGCACAAAATATTACATCAAACACGATATTTTCAGTACAAAATCGCCAGTCTTCTACTGACGTTTCCTTATCCTAATCGCATCAGAATCATAATCGGCGTGCACAATTATCCTGATATTGCCATTTCTACTACTCAATGCTCCCTATTTTAGCCCCTAGAGTGTTCATGGCTAATGGTATGCATACTTGTGCATGTCAGGCTATATTTCAGTGACCTGATCAAATGCAGAGTGGAAGCTTGGAACGCTGTAAGAGGACGTGGGCAGCCATTACGTAAGTTCCGTATTTTCCGCCACCCCCCACCCAAAAAAAAGCAGTTTAAACCTCCATTGAACCTGTGCAGTTTAAACCTCCATTGCACCTGGTTACCTTATCTCGGTTTAAATTTGTTTGCTTTTGTCATCTGTCAATTCACTCACTTTTTACGACTATTTTGCACGCTTTGTTCATGACAAAAGTTTAAAAGTACGTCTAAGAACCGCATTGAGACGAAGTCGTAAGCTGACTAACTTCCTCTAGATCAAGGACTTTTACAGATGGAATCTTGGTCGAAGCGCCCCAAAACCCAAATAACTAACAGATGGAATCTACATTTTGGCATGTGTGCTGATTAATTGTCGGAAAATATACCAAGTTGCAAGGTCAATCTTGAACGGTTTAAGAGTAGCCTCAGTGGATCAAATTGATCCACCACCACATTGCCAGGATTGATAATGCTTTTTTCTCCTTGAAGTATGATCCGAAGGAACTATTTTTATGCAAATAATGCAAGGTTTTGGCCAGTTAATGCTGACCTCGATAACTTCTGCCGATAAAACTGGCCATAACAGGTTGGTTAAGGCCAGTTTTAGCGACCGGAATAGCACAGCCAACTACCTGGTTGTATTGTCAGCTGTAATTGTCCGACAATTGATGTGATATGGACGATGTCGCCCTTTCTCACTGGTCACCTGTGTGCCGCTTCCAGGGCGCCAGCTGGCACGGCTTCTTCGGCGCCATCCCCCAGGAGCTGGTGGACGTGGACTCGGAGCGTATCCAGCGATGGCACGAGTCATCCGCAGACCTGGTGAGTCAGTCCTCCGCCAGGGAGAGTACCTGGTGAGCCAGCGCCCCACCAAGGAGCTGACCCACCAAGGTGGGCCACCACCCTCGTCGGGAAGCTCACCCGATCGTCAGCCTCCCGTCAGGAAGGTCACCTGGTGATTAGTGTCCCTGTCGGAGATCGAGGAGCTCACCCGACCGTCAGCCTCCCCATCAGTAAGGTCACATGCTGGTCAGTGTCTCTATCGGAGAACGTATTTGTTAAGTCAGTAGTGATCCATCAGTGAGATTATCTGTCAGATCATTTCCCTATCAGTTTAGTTTCCCATGGTTCTCCAGTGGGTTAAAGTGTTCCAGTCCTGTGAGTTAACTGTGTGAGCTCTTCACACTTCACCCACACTGAGTTTGACTCTGCAGAAGAACACAAGTCCCGGTATTAGGAAGCATTAAGAACGGTGGCATGTAGAGAGACACTGGCTGTCACCGGCACCAACTGCTCTGGGCGTGCGGCATCGATCAGAACTGACTGCCATCAGCGTGCGGGATTAATCGTATTGATAGCCCCCAGCGCACGGCATTGACCGTACTGACTGCCCCCCAGTGTACAAAATTGGCCGCACTGACAGCCCCCTGTGCCTGGTACTGACCGGTGCTGACTGCTCCCCAGCGTGTGGTACTGACCGGTGCTGACTGCTCCCCAGCATGCGGTACTGACCGGTGCTGACTGCTCCACAGCGTGCGATACTGACCGGTGCTGACTGCTCCATAGCGTGCGGTACTGACCGGTGATGACTGCTTCCCAGCATGCGGTACTGACCGGTGCTGACTGCTCCATAGCGTGCGATACTGACCGGCGCTGACTGCTCCATAGCGTGCGGTACTGACCGGCGCTGACTGCTCCATAGCGTGCGATACTGACCGGTGCTGACTGCTCCCTAACGTGCGGTACTGACCGGTGCTGACTGCTCCCCAGCATGCGGTACTGACCGGTGCTGACTGCTCCCTAACGTGCGGTACTGACCGGTGCTGACTGCTCCATAGTGTGCGGTACTGACCGGCGCTGACTGCTCCCTAGCGTGCGGCGCTGAAGAGTAGCCAGAACGGCTTCAAGCAGTACCTGCGGTCGCGGCCGGCTGCCAGCATGTCGAGCGTGCGGCGTGCCAAGGAGGAGGGTCGGCGGCCGCTCGGCATCCACCCCGTCCTGCGTACGGCCGGCACATCCATCGGCGAGGAGAGACAACGCTTCATGGACGGTGTCCGCGCCTATAAAACCAGCAGGGTCAGCACAACCACTGGCTGGTGCAGTTCTCCACATACTTTGTCATGTAATCGCCAGCTCGCTGGGATCAAGATAAACACATTTGTGAGGGAATTGAGGCCGTAAGGCCAAACAGCTTACTAACTACTGGTAGTGTGGTTGGGTGTACTTTTTCTCCCACTCCGCCTTTTTGGTTGGTGATTTAGGATCCAATAACTCCATCTCTAACATCAAAGGTTACCTATTCTCACCTTTACCTATTCTCACGCGGGAGCATCTCCCCTGATGGGTTTACTGGCATGCCTCTGAATCTTCTATGTCTCCAAGTATCTGCGAGGACTTGCTCTGCGTATGCGGCACAAATTGTGTCTGGTCGAATGTACCTCGCCAAGCATCTATGCGGCGCACATCTGCAAACCATCTAATGTCGGATGTATACTTCCGGAACGCCGCCATATCAGTGTTTCGCCATGCTTTACTCCTTACTCCTGCATATCTTGCATCCACGCCTTTATATGCAAATCGTCCCTGTCTATGCAAAACTCTACTCCATGTGCTCTCTTGCAAACTCTTCCGATAAATATTTATCTTCCTTTCATGCTGCCCCTCTCCCCCCGCACTCAAATTCCGGTGCCCTGTTGCAGACCATATTTGAGGTGGGTGTGACGACACACCAGAGCGGCGCCAAAGTTATGAAGGCCAAACGGAGCAAGGACGAACGGGTCATTGAACGCGCCGCCGCCAAACGAAAGGCTGGCGAGCTGGAGGAGGCCGACGACCAACTTGAAGGTAAGGCTTCGCAGGCCAGGACACTGCTACCGGACGTTATGTAGCTGGGCGGCTGGATTGTGCCAAATCTAATACACCGGGAAGCCGATTCTGAGTCGTTGGGCGAGCGAGGGCGAGAGGCGGGCTATATAACTTCCGCTCTGCAGGTATCACACCGTTAAGTTGTGATACCAGAGTCGGGTATCACACCATTGCAACGAGGACTTTACAAACTGACGGAATTTGTGCTCTCCTTACAAGCTGTCGGGATGCGCGCCTGGTGCCTGAAGTTTCAGCGACGTAAACATTTCATAAATAGGAACAACTGATTTCAGCAGCTCGGTATAGTTAATTCAAATGTCAGGTAGCTGCGCCATGTTCAGGAGAGGAGCCTTATTTCGTCAACATCACCTCAAAATTCGGCACAAGCGCACTGACAACTAAGCCTCAACCAGAACTGCATGCATTGTTGCTGAATTGCCAACTCAGACTGCCGAATATGGTGCACGCATCCCAAACCTGAGGTACCACTCACTTCATGTTGCACACGACGGTCCAGCGTAGCGTCTTCTTCACCATCTTCAACGTAACGTCTTCTCGTCTCCTTTCCCTTTTCTTTCTTCTTCATCTCTGCGCCAGATCTCATTGAGTTGGCCGATGGCCGGGCTTTGGGGCACAGAGGGCACGTGACATGAGTTACGCCCTCTGGAGAAATGCAGAAACAAAATAATCCCGGAATTTCAGAGGAAATGTGGCCATAAAAATGTCTTCAAAACAAAGTTGAAAAAGCGGATATATTTTTAAGTGAATGGACTAGGATCTCCGTTCAGGATGTTGATGTTGCTATACCATCGGGGTATCGCGTCCATTGTAAGATGATGTGGCTGATGTGTTTCCGGGGTAGTGCGTCCAGTGCATTGTGATGTGGCTGATGTATCCCCGGTGTTTGCATCTAGTGTGGGGTGATATGGTTGATCTATGCCCGAAATGTTGCGTCTGTGGTGATATGGTGTTGCTGGTTCCTCGGGACATTGTGTCCAGTGCGGGGTAATTTGGCTGATGTACCCGCGGGATTTTGGGTTCGGTGCGGGGCGACATGACCGGTACCCCCTGGGTGACGCGGTGCGGTGTATCTCCAGAGGAGCCGGTCGTCCCCGCCGAGGAGCGGGTGCCGCTGGCCGCCTCCACGGCCGACCACATCAGCGACACCTTCAGTCGGGTGGTACAGCCGCGACAGAAGTACGACCAGCGCCGTGAGCGGCGAGACAAGCGGCCGCGACACGCCACTCGCGACAACGACAACTACATCCCCTACCAGAGCAAGACGCACCACACCGAGACCGGGTAGGCTGCGCCGCCGGGCCCCGCTCTGGTCTGTCGTGTCACGGGCTTCTGGATCAACTGTGGTGTGATGGCGTGCCATGTATACCCGGTATGGCATGAGGTTGGTTGTGTCAGATATATCATTAGTGCAATGAGTGCCACGTTTAGGTATACCAGAAAACCATTCCGTTTGCCAGGTGGCACCGTTATGTATGTGTCAGTTTCTCTGACAACAGACTGTATATCAGATGCTCTATGGCAGAAGTATGTGTATCAAATATCTTGTGACAGGAGTCAGTATGCTAGGCTTGCGTGTGAGTTACTTTTCTTCAACAGCGGCCTGTGTATGAGTTACTCTTCGACAGCAGTCTCGGTATCGGTACATCCGATAACGCTACTCTCTGTGCCAGGTACTCGGTAACCAGCGCCTTCGATCGCGAGGCCAAAAATGCCGTACTTGATCTGACCATGGACGATGACACACGAGCCAAGCAGAAGGCGACCGCCAAACACTGGGACCCAAAGAAGAAGAAGTTTGTTGGGAATTCAAATGTAAGTTCGATCTACATGTGCTTTGATGTCATTTACATCGTGTCTGGCTTCGTTATTCACGAAGCTCCACGTGCTCAGCAGACCCTCGGAAAACTAATGATATCCAAAAGAAATCCGATCATTGTCTTCATTATATATTAGTGTTGCCTGCTATGTGGTGATATGGGTGCTGTTGCCAATCTTCCCTATCCATTTGTAATGGTCGGCAATCGGAACTTTCAGTAGCGTTCTTTCCACAAAGTAGTGTCTGGTGCATGGGTGGGTTTCATTCAGTGAGTGTGCGCCAGAGAAGGAAGAGATGAGCATGAGTGCTGACGTTCTCGTCGGGGTGAACTGCCGATAAAATGCTTCCCATTTGTCACCTGAGTGTGTGCGCTTAAAAGTGTACACCGGTCGAATAGCCTACAACGAGGCCGTGTTACGCCGACGCCGCAGGACGGCAAGAACAGGAAGATTCGCACCGAGTCTGGCATCTGGATCCCGGCCACGTTCGCCAAGTCGGGCAAGTACAACGAGTGGAAGAGGCGGACGCATCAGGACGCTCAGCGGGACGCGGACGAGGCGCCGCCGCGCACCGGCTCCACGCGGCGCGGCATCCATGGTCAGTGTCCGTGCGCTGATTTGTCGGGAGTTAGTGTGCGTCCATTGTGGTGTCTGGGTGATTGCCCTGCTGGGTTGTTTGCCTGTTGTAGTGTATCTAAATTAATTTTAATTTGAGTGTCGGATGCAAGAAAAAGTTCTTGATTTTTTTTTGTCACCCAGATATACAATACAAATATCAAATTTTAAGGTTTAATTTTGCATTGATGAATTATCATGTTGAAATTTCCATGGGCTAGTTGAGGTAGGCAGAACACCTTTGGATGAATGATGCAGCTCTGCTCCCACTTGAGTGTCGTTTTCCGTTTAATTTCCGAAATATAGACACACTGGCCTGCTGAGGTGTCGGGGTGAGTGTCCGTTCTGTGGGGTGTCATGGCTTGGTACTCTGCTGCCATGATAGGGGTTTGGAGGCTGTACCCTAAGTGGGTGGTGAAAAACTCTGAAGGCTTTTTACCTGCGAAGCATACGATCAACAGACAGGTTTGCACCTGCCGCAGGAGTGTGGATGTGTTATGGATGATTCACCAACCGCGTTTTTTATACTTCGGCTATCGCTGTGATCTCCGGCTTCGACTAGTTCTGACTGCGTGCATGACAGCTAGATGTCTGGGAATAAGTGTGAGTGTTGGATGGTGTTGTGTTTCGGTAACGATGGTGTGCTTTGTGGCAGTGATTCGACACCGGAAGAACGAGACCCGTCCGGCTCTGGGCGGCTCCGTTCCACGCACAAAGCGGCCTGAGATGCGCTCTTCCGACCAAATCCTTAAGCAGCGCGATCTCGCGGAGAAAAGACGAAACAGAAGTACCGTCGGCGTCGGCAGTGGGCGCGGAGGCAAGTCCCGCGGCGGCGGGAGAGGCGGTGCTCGGGGAGGAGGCTCAGTTGGCCGAGCAGGCGGTGGAGGAAGGGGAGGAGGTCGCGGAGGACAAAGCAGAAGAGGAGACGGCAGGGGAAAGGGGAGGAGATAAACAAAGGTGCCTAACTTCTTGTGTTATGTTGATGCGCTTCAGATATGAAATAAACGAAACATCACGATGACCTAGTGTCGAAGGAGGTCCGGTCAACCCAGGCCTCTAAAATTGCTGTTTCCCATGTCCGTTCCCATCACCTGGAGCCAGCCACATTCGCGCGGCACCTGCGCTGGTCAGTGACCTGGCGGCACTTACGTGTGATCAGTCCTCTGATCATATTATGGTCTGGCATGAGGAACTGTACCAGTTTTTACACCATGTGATGAGATAAATGAATAGAAACTGAACAGCGAGCGCTATTGCCAAAAGTTCGTGCTCATCAAGATAGGAAACATAAGCTGACAGTCTGATGCCATAGCCAACAGCTCCTTGTTTCTGTCACCAGGGTGCAGGCAAGTGTTCTTGCACCACAATAAGCCCCGAAACCGTGATCATCACCCTTTCAGTAGCGTATCCCCGCGGATGAGGACCTTTTCCGAGAACAGAACTTTCTGTCCTATTTTCACGGAATAATTCATGGGTGCCGATAGGGCGTCTTATTTGCTTGTTTATACCTCACCTTCATCTTTGCTGGGACTTGAAAGAAATGTTCGCTGGATGTAAAGAGATCGTCCAAGTCGCTGGACTGCAAAATGACCTTAGTAGTCCACGCGCCCTTAAGCCCAAATAATCAATCAAACAAGTCGCTGGACTGTCCTCTGGCCGAATGGAATAGTCCATTGATGACCAAATGTCATGCTTGCATCCGTTACGTTTCCTTGGAGTATATAGGACTCCTTAAGGTCTATTAAGCTTCTCTTTGGAACTACATGGCCCATCAGATGCCTGTAAAGACCCCATGAGATCCCATTAGTGGTGTCCTGAACCTCGTGTTCGCTTAGTCATGAGGGTGCCCTGCGGAGTTACAAGTGTATTTGAAGACCACACGTTTCCTCCTCACGCATGGCCCATAACTCGGTGATTAACTCGGCGTTTCTCGGTCTTTCATAACTGTGTGTTTCTCTAGCGACGCCTGCACCAAGTTAACTGCGAGAGCATCGGCCTCCGCAGTTCAGCCGCTGCTCATGAACCCTGCAGAGGCTAAAATCAACACCGAGTAACCCCAGCTGAACTCGAAGTTGGCGAAAATGCAGTTAAAACTACATCTTTGGTTCCTTATCTCAACCTACCCCAGTTTTGATCTCAACCCCACCCGATCCAAGCAAGTCAAGTTTCCTGGTGAGTAAGAAAGAAGACCCAATTGGTTCCTGCTATAGTCCGAGGCCTAACCAGTCTTGAAGTATGAGTGGACTATTTATAACCTAGAAGATAGCACAGTGAAGCCGCAGGGAAGCGTCTGACGAAGTGTGCATCCATGGGATGTACGATGGCATCCACAAACCATGTTCGAGCGATCAATCTGCGTCCGTCAATGCCGGCTATTCGTGTTTGAATTGCGGACACGTGCTGGCGACTGCCGGCGACAAGAATTTCCTCACGCTGCATGACCGATGCAGTCGATGTGCCCATAAACTCTAATCCAAGAATTTCCTCACACAAACGCCGGTTATTCGACTCTGAAGTGCGGATACGTGCTGACAACTGCCGGCAACGGAAATTGACAGTCACTGGCGCCGGTTGCTTACCTCCGGGTGTACTCCTTAAGTTTGACTTCCGCCACACGGCCTGTGCACGAAATTCCACTGATGCGCCTGAGAGACTTAACATGTTCCTTCTAGGCGAGACGTTGTCTACTTAGCACTTGCTCGTCCCTTCATCTTGCCCTTCTTTTGCTGGGAAATTGATCTTAGATCTTTGAGGCCTTTGCAGCCGGCAATTAGCTCTGCACTTGATGTCGATGGTAGGTATCTAGTAATTATCTATGAAGCTAATATTTTCCTGTGTGGTTGGAATACAAGAACGGTGTCGTAGGCTGCGGAACAATGAGAAACTATTCATACCCGGAGACACACCTTTCGTGATTTTGCCACCAAAGCGCGGCGGGTACATGATAGCGTTCAGTAAAGCCAGGATTTTGATGCGGAGGACCACGCCAGTCACCAAGCAAATGTCCTGCACGAAATAAATCAGAAATCTGAGCTCATTCACTTCCTTCAGGGAAAGCATAGTCGAGACTCCGGTGAGTTCTGCTGCATCTCATTGTCCGTTCTCTGGGTTGTGAAATATTGCATTCTGCACCCATCTGAGTTGGCCAGCATGATTGCTCGAGCTCTTTCAGAATGGAGTCGAGTTGCGCGCATGCATACTCCAAGGTCGTGTGTTGTCCCCAGCTGTTGTTTTCGCTTTCAATATAATAGTTGGTATACCTTAGTAAGGAATATATTAGGATCGTTTGTACAGAGGGTGGAGGTGTGGGTCGTGGGTCAAATTAACCATATCATTGTGATGGGTAAGGGATTGTTCAGCGCTGTGGATGGTGAATCAACCCATAATCGACTGAATACACCTGAAGGATCTGACATGGTCTGCAACGGAATGTGGCGCCAGCTACCGGAATTTTCCCGGAATGTCTTACTAGCAGTATTTAACTCCCCTTCGCAACTCCTTCAATGGCCTATTCGTGCTGGGGGAGATGGTGGGGTGGGGGGTCACCCATTAAATGCAAATACGCTTAACGTTGAAGCCGAACCCACCTTGCTGACCATCGAAATAGAACAAATTGTCATCTGTTGATCCCAGGCCACATGGGAATACTTGGGAACGAGACCGCTAATACTGTATTGAAGCGTACCACTCAGGCTTGTGCTGCTTCTCTTCCTCCCGTGGGCTTGGGATACAGTCGATCACCGGTCAGTCGGACAGGTCTTGTTTTTCCTTGGAGGCCGGCCTTTCTGCGACTTCAGCTCTTCCATCCAGATGTTTTGCATATGGGGTAAATCAGGACCGTCATGCCACATTTTATCAATAATTAAGTTTCCAATGCCGGACACGTATTACGCCATACTGACCGACTCCCATTTCAGCGTGCTCTAGTGTACCACCTCGAATGTTCCATCGAGAGGCACCCCCCCCCCCTCCCCAGACACAAAGTGCTCCCAAGACAATTCCTGGATCTCCAATCACATTAGGTCGTCATGATGGAATCTTGGCTACGCTTCTCTCCCCATCCTCTCTCCTCACGCTATGTTTGCCTAATTCGGCAATCCAATTCGACTCGGTGTTTGTCGACGTACGCCATCATGCTTCAATACTCGGCTGCTGGTGAATGTCAGCTATTCCAGAGGTGGGCGTGACCTTGCGCCTTTCTCCGGCGCCCGGCTGGGGATGTTCCAACGGCGACCAGCCCCCGTCGGCCATCAACAGGTAGCATCAGCCATCTGTAGCGCGTTATGCTCGCTGCTCAGTGCCGTTCACCTGACTACATTATGTTCTGAGTGTGTCGACGGTAAATGCCAGCAGTAAATCGATACGACAGTAAACGTAGTCGCGGAATTCGTGTTGAATCAGATTAGCAGGGTAGCGGTGCAGCCTTGTTGCAGTTGGATGTGCACTGTGTATGCCTAGCTGTCATCGTATTTTGGAGCGAAATATGTACCAGCATGTTGACCCTGAGAGCCTTTGCCAAGACACTGCATCATTTATGGATCCGTATAAATTCCCTCCCACTTTGTGGCTGTACTACATTGAACTGCACACTTTGTGTAGGGTGGAGCACAGGACATTAGGGATATGTGTGAAAATTTGACTGGACCGTCGGCATACACTGAACCACATAATCCAGCATGCCTTCTTTGAAAAGTATTCATATTTTCCAAGTCGTCCAAAACGCCGTATTTTTACTTGTTTCCATAAGCATTTAGTGAGACCAGGCTGATGATAAGGTAACCTTAGCAGGCCTAGCCTCATATTTGTATGCGACTCAACTGTGGACAAATCTACATTGCAATTAAACAATACGTTGCAGACTCTCATTTAAGTAGACCATTTAAGTAGCGGAAGACAAAAGCGCGGTCTGGTATATGAATGCAGTCCACCTGTGTAGACAGTAGCCAGATCCCGACCCGATCCTTTGATCCTTTACCTACCTGGCGTGATCCAGGTCGAGAGGTTCCGCTATATTAACAACCGGACAAATAGGAGCGAATCGTTTGCTTGGTTGTTTGGAGCGTATGCAGTTCTTTAGCTGGCTGACTACCAGGGATTTTGAACGGATCGACTGAACGGCCATTTGGCGCTCCGGGGAGTGGATGACCAACTACTGCAGTTGTCCCCGGACAGACGAGGTGCGCGGTTGACGTTGACAAGCCGCGGACTGGACGGCAAGCGGCTCAGTTGTGACGTGTCAGATTACGTCATTAATTCCCATGGCTGCAGCTCTCGGTGCCAGTCTCTGCGGCCATGTAAACCGATCCGATTGTAAAAAATCGCAAGGAAGTATGGTAAGATCGCTGAGGACTCTGAAGGTAACCTTGCTGTGACCGCTGAACGTGGCTGTCCATGAGCCTCGAGCAGACCGGGAGACCGCAGAACGCTTCCTTGGGTCGGCTCCGGCAGATCAGAATGATAGCTGACCGCAGGGTTGATATCACACCTGCCGACAGGTGTGTGGAGCAGATTGTCGAAGACCGCCGGAGCAGGTGTGGGCTATGGCTCATTAGCGCCAAGCTCCTAGCCATCTTGGGAGCGCGTATCCTTCCCTCCCAGGAATATGGGACGGAAGCTATCGGCTTGTGTACATACACAAGATGAGAAATGTTTGCGTGTAAAGGCGTTTGCTTTCCCACTCACGCAATGAAAGCTGAATGTTTGGGTGAAAGCTGAATCCACTTTGTTTAGTTCGTTGGGCACCATTCAGAAAATCCTGGCTGCACCCCTGTATGTCTATGTCTAGAAGCATGAGTGGAGGCTCGTGTACTATTAGTGTCCGTGCAACACGAATTCACAATATTGGTGTTGCCGTGTAACATACATTTTGATGTTCCTGCTAACAGTTATCCAATAATTGTATTCACTCCTTGAATTTCGGGAGGGCACCGAACTCCTTTAAAAAGATAGTTGCTGCTCAAAATATCAGCATAACAGGCCTTCTTCACTTATATATATATATATATATATATATATATATATATATATATATATATATATATATATATATATATATACAGTACATAATATATATTATATATATTATATATGTATATATGTATATATGTACATACATATATTTACAGACATCATGAATGCTTTATGATAAGAGCTTTCACCTTACGGACCTTCGACACCATGGGGATTACAATCATTGTGCAATGCGAACCTTTCGATGCAATGTGTATACAATGGAACACTGCCCACTAACCTTCGGTTTCAAATTGCTCAAAACACTAACATAACGCTGACGGGCTTCTCTCCTGAACTGAAAAAACCACGCGACAATGCTCCCAAATGGGGTTAAAGGTGAACCGCCTAAACTCCCGCTGTGGCCTCAGGCGTTTCCGTGAGCAAGCTAGACGCCAACGGAAGATGGTGATGGCAGAACGGTTGCGATACAAGTCAGCTTATTGTTTGCTGAACAGTTGGTGATTGTTTGGAGGTGTGTGTGCGTAGCACATCTAGGTCGTGCGTCTTCGCCTGGATTGTTACCGATGCCGATTATGGAGTGTAAGGAATGATCAGTGATCAGAAAAAACGTGTTTGTGATGAGTGACAAGTTGCATACCGGGTGTGGAAACAGCTGTTGGTCTCCGTGTCCTCGGTGTTGCTCTGCGGCCATCGTCAGGGAGTGTACAAGTCTCGCCCATGCTGCAGGATCTCAGCTGGTGACGTACCGCTTTTGATCCTCAACTTATCGCTCATCTCCTTTGTCTTCATCCTCAGCGCTTTCTTCGGTTTACCTGTGACATCCACACCGGGATTACAGGAGGCCCCCTCCCATCCCCATTCGGAGCTCCATGGGATCATCGTATAGTTTCTACCTGACGCCTTCGCACGGTTTGCTCGAAAAAGATCACCTTTTATTTGGGGTTGGCTACGATTTGCAGCATATTGCCTATGTACCAGCACTTTTGCATGTCTAGGCTTAGCAGGCCGAATGATTGTGAGGAACCCGTCCCCCCTCCCCTTGCGTGCCGACGCTCCGCCGCCTCCGGTATCAATCACGACGCTCGTCACGGGCGGCTTCGTGGACTTCCCATCGTTTCGCTAGTACACTGCTTTGAAATGCTATGGTATCCTCTCACGATGGGGGTGGATCACTAATGCTGTGTGCGGTCGGTGGTTCGCCTCATCGAAATCTACAGTGGTTCATTAAAATTGGAGTTGTCAGTGGGCCGTCGCCTTATCGATAATTAAATATAGAGTAATAGTCGAAATAGAAACACGATCTAGCAATTGTGCGCATTGCACCACCTTTGCGTATGCGACTATGCGTATGCGACTTTCGCAGCTCAGACAAGCCACATTTTCCCGCTCCCACTGGAGCTGACAGCGGCCGTCCGCTCCCCGCCCAATTCCCATTCGGTCGATAGATACGCCACTGAGTGCTTCCTTCCAGAATAAAATTATAAAATTGAATTGTGATTGCGTATTTCATGTTCACGCCTGGTTAGTATTCCACAGATAATATTTTAAACGGCTAAATAAAACAGGTTGTCCTATGAAGTCCCGTGTTACACAAGATGAGTAAAAATTGCATTTGCGCCAAGGGAGAGGGATGGGGAGTGATAGATAACATAGCAGCTGTTCTGCAGATGTATTCTCTGGGCTTTCCCACGCAGCAGAAATACCAATGGTTAATAATATCAAGTAGAGACTTGCATGCCCTGTGTTCCTTTAGGGTTTGGGTCACTTGCGCCGCAGCAGTCCTTTGATTTAATGATTGGAAAAAACCGATTGATTGTCTTGTCCCTCGCCAGACGTGAACAGTTCAAGTTCCAGCTGGCTATGGAGCATCGTATCCATAGCTGTGGGTTTCTGAAAATTGCTGGGAGACATACATGGAAGGGAATACACATAAAGGCAACGGAGGAGCCCAAATGTATTGGGGGGGGGGGGGCATATCACATAGGGTCCAATGTTAAGTGTTAAAAGGTGAAATTATTGGGCTGAGGTGTGGGGGGGGGGGGCAGAACCAAGATCGGGTAGAAAGTACCCCCTCCAGAAGCATACAAAGCTAAACCGCTAATCTTATCACGTAAGTGATAAGAGATAAGTCATAGATAAGATAAGTGATGTCACGAGTGTTGGCGTATCATGCAAGTTGAGCAGACGGTGCGACATGTCTAAGGTTTTCAGTCGTCAGCAACGTCATAAGACAGGTTTCCATATCTGACAAAATGGGAAAATGGTGCCAGGATGTGCTTACTTTCTTCACTTCGTGGCTACTTCGGTAACTTAATTAACCCAGGACGAACGATGATTTTTTCACCAAGATGAGGAAAACACCGCGTTCTGCATTATAATTCCTCGGCCGTGTGACCTCGCGTGTTTTCACGCGCTGGCACAGCTCCCTTCTCTCTGAAGAGGCGTGCCCTCAGGGAAGGACAAAGGTCGGCGGTTCAGCTGATACGACGTTGTCCGACCGGTGTATGCTCGGGCCTCTCACTACGTGCAGGTCTGGAGAGCCACGGCCACCCGGTGTCTGGGTCCCTGACCACCCGTGCTCGCCCCCTCCTCCCCCGCCGACCGTCTGGCTCGCTGTCGAGCCGACCTCCGGGCCGGCTGACCAGCTGCCGTGATTTGACACCGGTTCGTTGAGGAAGGCGTGCGAAGTGGAAAGCTGGCGATTCGGTCTGGAGTCGAAGTCGTTCGGTTGGTCAGAGCGTTCGCCGAGTGGTTTAGGGTGGAGTCTGAGCCCGGCGCTTGTGCTGACTGCAACCTGGTGTTGTGAATGGTGTGGTCTGGAACCAGATACTATGGATCAATTCTCTACCGCTGCATTTCTGACCTGCCCGGAACCGAGTTGTGGGCGGACCGGATTGATTTCCGGGCCAGCCCGAGGGTGGGCCGTCTGCTCTCCGTCTGCTGCGTGGCTCGTGACTCGTGCCTCGTGCGACAAACCCGGCGGTCGTGATGCAACGGCGCCTCTCCGGCCGCAGCGGCGGCGGGCGGCAACTTTCACCGTGGTGTGGCCGGTCGCCGCCGCGCCTGCCGGCTGCCCGCCGCTGCCAGTCGGTGGCCTCGACCGTCGCCCGGTCGGGTCGACACACATCCCGTCGACCGTCGGTCGGCCGCGCGTGCCGACACTCGCGGCGCAGTCGCGCCCGTCGGCGGTGAATTGCGGCGCCGAGTTTCGTGCCGACTATGTGCGCACCGCTGCCTACTCGGTTCGGGATTAGACGCCGGTGAGCGGACCACCCCTCCCGCCATGCGCAGTGGGCCTGCCCCCTCGAATGCGTGCACCGTCGCCGCGCCACAAGATGCACGTACCGTCGCCGAGTTACGCTCGAGACTGGGTAGTATCATCTACCGGGTCATCTCCCAATGAATTTTTTTTCCCGCCGAGATGAACATTTTCTGATAATCTGTGTATATTCGGTTGTGGGGAATTGATTTACTTCACTTTGCTTCGTATTTGCTGATGACTTCATGGGAGCAATACATCAAACCAGAAGGATGATTCTCCAACAGCGGGCACACTTTTCAACTTTGGTTATGTTGTCGAAGTTCCTTTCTGTAACTGTTTCTGTTCACACTGAGGGTTGCTGGATCAACTGGAACAGTGTGTCTGTCTGAACATCTGACCAGGGCGTCAGGGGCCGGCCTCTCGACCTCTCCCTCGTGAGAGGTGTCGCAGGCTGACCTGACGATCCCTCCCTCATGAAGGGTGTCGCAGACTGAGCCCCTGACGTCTGGTGGATAGCAGAGGCTGACTTCGTTGCTTCTCCCTCTGTGTGGCATCAGGGGCTGAGGTCGTGAACTTCTCTTCCTCCGCAGGGCGCCACAGACCGACCTCGTGACGTTATCTCCCTCTGAGGGACGTCACGGCCGGGATGGTGACAGGCTGATGGTGACAACCTGGAGTTAAGGTGATTGTGCCCAATTAGACTGGATGCCGAGGACCGTTAAGGACTGAGGTGATAGTTTGCACTCAAAGCCGGTGCCAATAGCATTGAGCCAGTTTATGCTTATAGGAATAGGCACCGAAATGATAAAGCTGTTTGTTTGGGACGCAACACTTTTTGAAATGCATTATTGCAATGCGACAACATCTCTAGGTATTTTGTTGCACCAACAACAGCTAACTTTGAACTTTGCCTGGTGGGGTTAATGGTTTAGATTGCCAAACGTGTGGCCCGGTCTACGTCGTCAATCCTCTTTCACATCCCGTTTCTATTAATCGCTGTTGTATTGGTTGCAGCCGATACAAGAGAAATTCGTGGGTGAGTTTCTTTTTATCACCAGATTCCCGTCAGCAAAAGTTGAAGTTCAACATGGTGCACTACATGACAGATCAGCATGTCCTTGGTTCCTATGTTTAGTTTGATATTTTAACACTGATGAACACTGAACAGTCGACTCGTCCTAAACCACCGAACCACCACCACTGCACAAACTAGGTGTACTTGGCGTTAGGCATGGAGCATATCTGTGCACCTCCAAGGTGGATCAGACCTGGCCGCTCAGGCGAGCTTGAAGCGATTCGGTGGCTATTAGTTGAGAAATTCTTAGATGTTACACCCGTAACCGTCGTAATGCTTCTTTAGAATGTCGCGAATATGAAATGAATTCATAGTTGAAATGAGCATTATTTCATACATGAATCGAAGAATGTAGCCTTTGCCCACTGCATAGTGAAAATATTCGAAAGATATTGGGAGTGAGAACAGACATGAAAGAAATGGACCGGCCCAAATCAATTGAGGGCACACCATAGGGTCCCATGTAAAAAGTTGAATTGATTGAGAGGACCAAGCCAACATTGGAGATGGCAATGCACCCTCAAAAATATATAAAATCGCACCCATGATGTCAGGAGCATGAGACCTTAGCGACTTTTTATTTTGATAAATAACATTGTGAACCAGTGATACAGCCAAGGTTAACAGCCCTTAAGGGGTAACAACTCCAAAAATATCATGAAACAGAGAATGCTTCGGTGGTCGAAACGCCCTGCAATTTTTGGTTTTGCATGGTGAAAATCCAATTATTTTAAACTTCATTCAGCGTATTTTTGGTTTCTAGGGAGAGGGGGTCCCGGGCCCATTGCTTGCGCCTCTTTTGTAAGTCAAATTATTCTCACAGATTGTGAACTCTGTAGGATGCAAGAAGCATAATTTCCATAAGCTAGATGGAGGTGTATGGTTGCTTGATGAAGTATTTGATCACTCATCAGCTGCTTTATTCCGTCGTCCCGACGCGCTTTTGTTTGTTCGTTTGTTTGAAGCACACCCCATGGCGATGGGCAAAGCCCAGCCTCTCTCCCTTGGTCATATTTAAGGTACCAACGACGTTGTAAAGTGGTATAGGGAAGACCAGACGACTGAAGTGTTCCCTTTGCAATCACTATGGTTCTTACACCACTCCCACGACTGACCCAAACCCAAGGCAGGCTAAGCCACGCAACGGCGTTAAGACGACGGATCGCCGTCTTAGAGCCAATTGCGATTTATGACAGACGGCTGCTGCAAGTTTAATCCATGCATTGCAACACTCGGTATCAATGACGGTCCATATATTTTAGCATGGCCTGGTTCAAGCCAACCTTAACCTCATTGACCAGACGTGTTTGATGTCTAAGCACGTGGTTAGATTTATTGCTGATACTTGTTGAAAGGCACACTCCTGGGCAGACACTGACTCTTTAACACCGAACCGAAACATGGTACGCAAATGTGAGCGGTGGCTTGTCACCTGGTTTTTATTACCAACTAATTCATTACTCGGTGGGAATTTAGAGTTAGTATAAGATCAGCCTTGAGCCCTCTGGCTGCACCCGGCTCTGTCGGAAGCTGGGTGTGTGGGGGCAGGGAGGGGGTTGTGGTGTAGGTGACGAGTGAGCGTCAGAGGATCGCCCGTGCCGCTCCCGGCGAGCCGCGGTCAGCCGACTGGCCGCGGCTCAGCAACTGACACCGTGACCGGGACGGCCGGCCGGAGGAAAGTCCGCTGCTGCTGTGCCGGCCGTGGCCACCTGTGGCTGTTCCGAGAAGCTGGTCCCGGCAGCCCGCCATGGAGAGTCGAGGGCGCCGTGGTGGCTGTCCGTCGGGGGAATTGTTCTCGTGCGTCGCGGCCACGGTGTTTATATGTTCCGTAGCCTCGCTTTCAGCGGATATGAACCACGGGATGCACTGATTTGACTAATTGGGACTGCCAGCTAAATAATCCAATACGAAGCAATTTATATAACTGTCCGTGCTGAGCTATGCAAATTGCCGGATGTCCAGAAATGGATTCCTAATGTGGATTCCGTTCTTATCCTGTCGTGTGGTAGATCTCTCGATGCGGTATTTTCCTCTTTTCTCTTTGACCACTCTGTGGAGAGACAGGTATGTCCATTGCTAGACAAAACTTTCCTCTCGCCAGCCCGTCTTCATACAAATTCAGGTGGGATTGGCTGGTTCCAATCTCACCAAGAGTCAACGGTTTATATGTTAAAGCGTCAGGCTTTGCTTTCTCTTGGGAGGGGGTTAGGAGGCCCACGAGATCGGAGGTTTACGGAAAATGGTTCATGCAAACGAGGAGTTGCCTACTTTCATGTCTCATGTTGCATTCATCTGGCATTTATTACGTTCTCCTCATTTATGTGCATACATTTCCAATGTGGTAATGCAGTCGGGCCCTGTTCAAACCTGCTCGCATTAAGAAGCGCTACCAGAATCTAGTGCAAGTGTAGACAGAAGGCACGATCGAGCATTTCAGCTTGGAATGCCATTGATAATATTCCTTTCAATGAATAGCTAAATGAAGCTAACGGTGGGGGTTCAGGCGTTGGCTATTTGAGGTCGATATGTACCCAATTCTAGCCGCTTTGTGTTTAAGCAGGCCGAGCACCAAAGTAAGATCACTGGTTGGATTATGAGAGTGAACCTTTTGGACGACTTTTTTCCTCTACAAGTCTGACTGCTGACTCTCGTTGTGTGGACAGTGTCAGTGCCCATGTCAATTGGTCTTGGTTGTACCTGGTCGAATATGCTGCTGTCGTGAGATAGTTGGTGGTAGGCTCCCACAATAGTTTGTGATTCCAACACAACCCCGCTAGTGACTACACTGGCGAGACAGACCATCCCTGACTTTGCGTATCAGTGCTAGTGCCTACTTTCAGACAGCTGGAAGTAGATTGGTTTGAGCAAAGATTCCATGAGACGTAAAACGATGTCAATGGCTGAAGGTAAGTAACGCATCACAAAGTGCAGGGTTTACAATTGGCGGCGAGACGAATGCATCCCAGCAATGAACAATTCTTGCACATACCTGGAGATCGACTGCCATGGATGTCTGTTCCCTGGTGCCTCGAAGTCATTGAGAAAGCCTTAGCAGGCATTCGGACGTATGAAAACTGCCGTACATGTCTTTCTTTATTGGGCCGACACCGGCCAGCGCGTGGTCTTACGACGTACGTCTCAACGATCCGTGAACAACGTAGGGAACTTCCCCCGGGGTGCTGGTCCCGCTCACTTCTGGTTTCAGACAATTTGGTTGTAATTATACGTATCGGAATCCTGATTGTCGTTGTCGAATTCGGCACCGACGCGACGCCTGGAATTATATTACACGTACACAGTTCAGCTTATCTTGCATGCCGGCCAAAGTCGATTTTCTGACACATGTTATCTGCGCAATATCGCTGCCATCGTGGGCAAAATGGTCACTCGCGTTTGGGAGTGATTCGGTTGCCATCCCATTGCACACGGGGGCATGTTTGCTGCGGTTTGACTAGACTTCACTTCGTAGAGAAAAAGGATGGAGGAGTATGCATACACATGAATGGATAGCTTGGTTAATGCGTAATGCTAGAAAGGGCTTAGCTTTACAATACTTGTATCCACGATAAACCATTATGCATAACATCGGATTAAGGATAGCTATGCTAGAGGGGACCATCAACAATTGACCTGCACCGGAAGCCGTTTCGCAGCGAACATAAAAACGAACACTTAATGAAGGTTCTGCACACAAAATGGATCAAATGTTCAGAAACGTGCTGTCTCTACGTGGACGCTTCTTCGGTGGATATTTTGTATTGGGTGTGGTCGCAGTGACTGGATCCAATAATACCAACACGACGGGCTCAAATGTGCTAGATGGATCGCAGACCAATAACAAAATAACGGGTGAAGGCGCCGACCGCGCCCTGGTCGGCCGCTCGGTACAGCGACCGTCCAGATCAGGGCTGACAGCGGCGGCCCGGTGGCGGCGCGTCGCCGCGCGTGCTCCGGTATGGTCAGACGCCGCCGCTGTAGTCGAGCCACACGCCGCCACACCTTACAATGCGAACCCGTTGCCTGTGTAGTCTTCGATCCATGGGTAGTTCTTGGGGCACTCTATGCAGGTGTTGAGGTAGAAGTTCTCGCCGGGCAGCTCCCTGCGAGCGAGCACAGATGGCGTAAGACGGCTACCGTCGACCCTGGATTATAATTCGATTCTTTTCAGAGAATGTAATCTTAAAATGTTCAACCCTATCAAACTAACATATTTTACTTTCGCAAACGAAGTTTCCTTACTTTCTAGATTGTTACTTGCGTCCCGTAGTATGCGCGCAATTGAAAATTTAAAAAAAATGTTGATCGCATTTTTCGATCATGCATAGATTACCATAGTTAGTCTAGTGGTTCGGGTGATAATTTCTCAATGATCTCCATTTCTTCGACAGCACAAACATTTGAATAGCTCAGCAATGTCGAAATGTCACCCTAAGGGAGGGAATATTCATTCTGAAAGTGTGTGTGAACACTCGAAGCCAATGGTTGTCACCCACCATTGCTTGAGCTAAGAAATGTGCAGTTCATCGAACGAAAGGAATGTTGTTAAGATGCGCACGCGTTTTAATAACTGGGATTTAGGAGGACCTTGCTCATGGCGCTGGTGCTTGTCAGAGCGTTGTTTCTATTAATAGGAAAATAATTCGTTGGAACATCTGACTTCATTTTTCTTGGAGACACTGCTTGATCAATGATGTGCTTCGAGTCTGAATTTAACGGTAATGTTTTGTCACAGTTGAATTCCTGTTAATTGCACGCCAGACAAACACGGGAGGTCCTAATTCTCCCGAGCTGCGCAGGGAGAAGATTTCGTTACTTCCTCCTCCAATCTCATGATATCTGCATAGCCCGCTTATTAAGATTCCGTGAACCATTAAGACTCGTGACTCTTTCCGAAGTTGGCTGGGGATGCTCTCGGCGAAACGATATTATGAATTCCGGAAGAGCATAGATCAATGCGGTGTCAAGTTAAACGAAGTGTAAGCATCAAATGTAGGAATGCAATGTGTAGTAACAATTTTTTAAAAAAACGCTGCATTCCAGGACAACGATGCCCTGATAACCGTTCTTTTTGCAGTATTCTTGTTCAGATAAAAATGCTTCACTTGTTCTAAAATAATTTTAGCTTCATCTTGCAAGTAGTGTCAGCATTTGGTATCCATTCATCTACCATAGTTCACTTGGAATATATTGTTTTTTTTCTGTAGTTGAGTGCTCGGGCTAAAATACGCGTTGCAAATTGTATGAATATCATGACTAGCGTGTTTCAACGTTGAAGAAAAAAACACCGCGGAATGTTCAAAGCAGTCTCGTGCAAGACTCATGCGAGAGCAACTCACCGGGTTGTCAGCGGGCAGGGGTTGGGCAGCGAGCAGTACGGCAGACCCTTGATGTCGCACCGTGTTTTCCATTCCTGGAATTCGCGGAGGCTATTGCTCTCTGTCGGATTTTTTATCCACTCGAGCACCTGCAGGCTGTTGACGAAGTACACGTCGTTCTTGGTCTGCATTTCGTCGATGAACTTGATGAGCTCGCGCTTGAAGTCCTTTCTGCTGTTAAGCCAGCCGGCGGTGAGGTGGAGACCGAGCGGTGCTCGGTTGGACTCGTAGTGGCGTTTGAAGTTGGTGCGCAGCACGGCGGCGAACTGCTCGCCGTTGCGGATGCTGGTGCACGACGAGAGCAGGTGGCAGCCGGACAGGCGCTCCTCCACGCTGGGATCCTCGCGCAAGTCAAGCTCGTTGATGACCACCTCCCAGACCTGGTGCGACTGCGACGGACAGTTCTGCGAGGTGCCCAGGCACTTGTGCGGCATCTGGTAGTCGAGCGTGTACGGCCAGATGGGCACGCGACCGAGCGGCGCCGTGATGGACGCGTCGTACGTGAACTGCTGGTCCTGCATCATGACGAACTGGGTGTTGCCGCCGACGCGCAGCTGCGGCGCACGCATGCCGGACACGGTGGCGTCGGTGATGTTGGCGAACCGCTCGACGATGTCGCGCGCGCCGGCCATCTCGTCGCGCCACAGGTCGTAGCTGCCGTACGACCAGTAGTCGGGGTCGTCCTTGTTGGTGATGGAGAACACGCCGATCTCGTGGCCCTTGCGGTGCAGCTCCTGCACGGCCGAGTAGTTGGTGTACTTGTGCGACACGTAGAAGGTGCCCTTGGCCGAGCAGCCGTTGGGGTTCTGGCGGTCGTCGCGGAAGATGTCCTGGAAGACGTTGATGTTGTCGACGTTGACGGAGCCGTGGAAGGTGATGGTGATCATCTGCGGCGTCTGCGCCGGCTCCAGACCGCCCGGGATCTGTGTGCCGTCCACCGAGCAGAAGCAGTCGGGCAGCAGGCACTCGGACGGATCGCAGATGTTGGCGCCGTTCGGGTCCACGCCGATGCCTGTCGGAGCGACAGCGCTGGTCACTTGCGCTCAGCACGCTGGGGTCGGACAATAGGCTACGGTCAGTGACATCGCGAGCTGATGTCATCGGGGCTGATGTCACAGAATGCTAGGTCAGCGTCATTCTCCTTCGTCGCTGGTTGGGCTCAAATTCTGGGCCCGGGTCTGATATTTCTGAGGCGATGATCACTGCTGGAAATCATGGGTTGCGATCGGATTCAAGGATAGTGTCAGCTGCGTTCTCCGCATGCGAGTCCGATACTGTGAAGGATCGCATGATGACAACATGACAGGGTATCCGACAGCATAGCATGGGCCAGGCCCAGCGTCTGGCATGACGTAGTCAGATATGAGGTCAGACACTGGACTCCATCCGCTGGGATCAGATACCAGGTCAGGGTAAAGGTAGTTCAATTGGTCAGGGCTGATGTTGGATAGCAGGTCAATGTCACCGCCGTGCATGACAAGAAGCGGCCGGGCATGAGGTCAGTGCTGAAAGTGAGGTATTCCCGGGCCTTGCACGTCTCGAACTCTGATACTACGCCAGATAATCACAAGGATAATACGTCGGCATTATGCAGCACTACACATGCTATAATAATGTCAATTGATGCCAATATCATCAATTATTGCAAACGCAAACTGCACCATTGTTAGTGTCTGATGTGCGGAGCGTGGTCAGACACCAGCGTACTGTCATACTGTCTGTTATCCGGCTTTATATTGTCTATCGCCCAGTGAAACTACGTAGAAGCCTTGCGATTTTCTGCGTACTCTCGCACAAAGTCCTGACGGTATGGAGAGGCTTGCCCACTGGAGGATGGGAGCACAAGTACGCTCGATCTTCCCAGGCATGCAGCGAGCACTCACCTCGCCCGGCGTCTGTACATGCCTTTCGACATCGTGGTGCGTGCGTCCGACGACGGACGACGTGTCATCGTCGGCACGTCACCGTCGGCCTGTGGCCTGTCACCCTCTGACCGACCGACACGAGCCGACCGACCGCACAGTAAGGGGGCGGGGGTACTCACTGCAGGCGTTCTCGTCCGACTCGTCGGCGCAGTCGGGCACCCCATCGCAGAACAGCGGCTTGTCGATGCACTCGCGGTTGCCGCAGGCCAGCTGGCCTTCCGGACAGATGGGCTCGTCCGTCACCAACAGCGGCAGTACTTTCTTCTTCCCTGAGGGTGGGCAGGCGATGCGTGAGCTCGGGCACTGACACACATCGAACCGACAAGCACCTCCCTGGTGCACGTCAGCCTGACATGCACCACCTTGATGCACGTCGACCTGACATGCACCGTTCTGGTGCACGTTGGCCTGTCACACATCAAATTTGTGCACGTAGTTATTACAGTCATAAAAATTGCCACATTTACTCTCACCGGGAATAAATAACGCTATTTTCCATTCGCTTCAGTTGGCTGGGAGCGATGGAATGCGAGAGGAGGTACGTTGAGCTGGTTATGCTAAAATTATGTTTTCTTCGATGCCATGATCCGACTTCCCTACCACCGAGCAATGTGCGAACCTCGTCGACGACCCACACTGAGGGGACCTTAGTGTGGGTCGCGGACGGACATACCACGCTGACGTGTCGGAAACTAAGACAACTAACGACACAACTTTTACGGTATATGTAGCTCATGCGAACTGTATGAGGTGGGGTCCGCAAGGTTACAAGTTCAGATCATTATCCTAGGTCGCCGTTGGTCAACGTACCAAAAACAAATCGCGATTTTGAACAAGCTTGACCCTAGTGGACGTCGCTTTATTTGGAGTTATTTAGACTGTGCCTTGTGTTGATATCCCAGATATCATTACCTATAAGTTTGTAATAAAATTGCCATGGCCTTGACAATAACGACACAGAAACGTCAATATCGGCTGCCGTCACAGAGTCAATTTTGATTTTGAAGGGCGATGATTCGAAAGGCTATTAGCCAACCTTTAAAAGAAATCATGTAAATGGGCCCACAATATCACTCTGGACTCATGGAGAACAAATCGACGTTCCGTACTTATTGCTTTTTTGGTTCATTTCCAGGAGATATGGGTGCTGAACTCTGCTCGTATACTGCGAGCGTTAGAAGCAAGGGAATGAATATGGGCCCCGACAAAGGTGAATCTGCCCCGTGGATTAGATTGCGCTCAGTGGAGCGGTGGCGGAGTCCGTCAGGTCCGATCCCTGGCGCAGGTTCGCGCTTACTCTCCAGGATGTTGCACGTCTTGACGTGTCGCTTCCACAGGCAGGTCTGCTGGCGCACATCGAACGCCAGACTGTCCGGGCACTGGATCCTCTTCAGGCCCGCCCTGGTGCATCTGTCGGTCACGAGCAGGGTGCGGCTCAACGACGGGCGCCGGCCAATGACACCACATTGCACCCATGGACAGTGAAAGTCACGCATCCACTCATTCCTCGAGCAGCGCCGCTCTTTCTCGTGCATTCATCTCCGAAAAGCGATCAAGTAATGTAATGGTATTTTTCTGGCTTGACCGGTTCCAGCGGAAGCTGACGGTCGCTGCTCGTAGCATATCATTTGTTAGCATGATCGTGCTGAAAAGTTAATTGATGTCCATAAATAGAATAGATCAATAACGTGCACATTAAAGCCATTAACTAGCCTGGAAGCGGTGTTACTGCGCATGAAGATGAGCTACCAGAAAACTTAAGCATCTTCATGGACTCACCCTGTGAAGCGAAACAGGGCACAGTGACAAGCTTCATTGAGCACACCATTGAAGAGGGCGATACCGGGTTACAGACGCACCAATATTTACGCCCACACGCTCGGTATTGAGGGGCGCCGGGGTGGCGTTCACGGGACCGACCTGTAGGCCTCCTTGCAGTCGCCGTCGGTCCGCAACCGGAAGAACTCATCGCCGCGGCCCTTGCAAAGCTCCTCAACGGTATCCTTCTTCTTGGTGAGCAACGATTGCCGCTTTTTCCGCAGGCCGGCCGCTGACGCTGCGGCACATCCCATGTCAGAATGCGGTCCAGACGGCGTCTGAGCACGCAACCGTGATTTTCTTTAGTGTTACGCCGGCCCCCGGTGAGCCCCCCCCATTGACGGTTGGAACTGTCCCAGGACTGTGCTGAGGAACACTGAACTCTGGTCATGCGTTGTACGTCACCTGAGGTAGCTCATGGCTGCCGTGAGCAAATTTGCAACTAATCGGCCAGCAGGTCAAAAGCTAGATATATAATCCGTCCTCTGGCAGATGAATGAGCTCATGGGTCCGGATGAATGGAGCCAGATCCACACGCACCTCGTGTAAGCTTCCACGCCTTTTCGTACCGCAACAATCACTCCAAGAATAACATAATTTATGGCCGAAAACTTTCAGGGATGTTGAGGCAAAGTATGGCCGACACTGATCTTAGTGCTAATTAGAGATCATGCCCACATTGTTGTTGCAATGCTACTTGGAACTGCGCAAGAAACGCAGAGTACGACCGACAATGGCGATGCAAAATGTTTGATCTCAATGCATATGGCACGAAGGCAAGAAAAATATAAGGATTTGCGTCTACCTTTACGGAGTTACTATTACTTCTGTTGCAGATCTCGGTGGGTGGCACTATATATCAGGGGCAACAGCATGCAGAGAAAACAAGTTACGGGTCCACAGTCATAAACCGCCCACCACGGGTAAGCTCCGAGGGCCTCCTGAGGGTGTCACACGCTCCTGCATGCTGATGCATGATAAGCCGATCTTCCATATGCCGCTAAACCAGTTATTACCGATAAATATGCCCGTTCCTCCTTTTACTTCCTCGTATACTTTCCAAATTCCTTGGTCCGCACCAGAACAACAAGCTGCAACACCGGCCGGCCCTCTCGTCGCGCTGCAATGTGCTCGTCTCGGCGGTCAACTGCAGCCGACAGTGGCTCGGCTGCAGCTAAACCTCAGCAGCCGTGGGGCCGTGCTGCAATGTGATCGTCTCGGCGGTCACCTGCAGCCGACAGTGGCTCGGCTGCAGCTAAACCTCAGCAGCTGCGGGGCCGCGCTGCAATGGGCTCGTCTCGCCGGTCACCTGCAGCCGACAGTGGCTCGGCTGCAGCTAAACCTCAGCAGCCGTGGGGCCGCGCTGCAATGTGCTCGTCTCGGCGGTCAACTGCAGTCGACAGTGGCTTGGCTGCAGCTAAACCTCAGCAGCCGCGTGGCCGCGCTGCAATGTGCTCGTCTCGGCGGTCACCTGCAGCCGACAGTGGCTCGGCTGCAGCTAAATATCAGCAGCCGTGGGACCACGCTGCAATGTGCTCGTCTCGGCGGTCAACTGCAGTCGACAGTGGCTTGGCTGCAGCTAAACCTCAGCAGCCGCGTGGCCGCGCTGCAATGTGCTCGTCTCGGCGGTCACCTGCAGTCGACAGCGGCTCAGCAGCCGTGAGGCCGGCCGCGCTACCGTTGTGGCGCCGGCATCAGCTGGCGCCGCTGCCTGCTACAGTCCGAGATAGACCGACAGCACAATGGCGATTCAAGCCGCTGAACAATTGCATTGCAGAAAATTCCGGCTCCGTGTAGCATATCCAAGACGCAGTTCCCTGCGTGTTCAGTCTGGTGCACTGCGTATCATTACGCTGATACGCTAGGCATGACTCGCGCAGACGGGCGCGCTGTAAAACCGGCATTGTACCAATGGAGCCAACGGTGTGTGAAGCCGGTCGTGCTCAGGTGGGAAGGTTAACTTCAAATCTAATTTTGTGGTGAGCTTTGTTTACTTCATAAGGAAGGCTCATAACGCTTAGTAGTGGCCAGCCACTATCAAGTACAAAGCTAGTTCACAGGTCAGGTAGTTCAGAATTAAAAACCTTTTTTGTCTTGGTATCTATGATGTACGGCACCATCGTGCACGTACGCCGCATATTCGGAAGATAATACACAGTTGCACAGTTACAAACTTCGACATGACAATATCACACAGAGTCTTAGGTTTGTGGATGCGGCTGAAACTGGCCGCGACAGCTGCTACTTCTGCTAGCGTGGTGTCGCTGCATTAGCTCTGGTGGGCCTCGGCATTACGTGGGCGCATGCGGAGACTGGCACAAGCAATCCGCAGAAAGTACCTCGTCAAGGACAGCGGGATCCCGCTAACAGGAGGTCGACAGCTTTCCACCCCATCCGGATACGACATCGTAAAAATCGACACAGGAGTGGCGATTTGCAGAGGCGGGAGATGTGCACGCGGGCTTAGTTCACAGGTCATTTTAAGTATGCTGACGCCTATGGCCGACAGCATACTTAAAATGCGCTCATGTTCCTCCCTTTTCATACTGTGGTGTTCAATATTTGTGTTTTTTTCCATTGACAACCCAGTAACATGAAGCCACTTTCTTTCTGCATATAACAAGCGGGTGCACCTGAAGGCGTAGTGTTGAACTGTCTGCGCTACAGGTACGTGTGGCACTCTAGAAAGTCGTAGGGAATTATTGGCAAATATGAATTACGAAATGTTTAACACGCGCCCTTGAGGGGGGGGGGGGCGAAATCCGCCCACCCCTCCGGTGTTTCGTAGATAACTCCAGATTTTACCGGCCGATATACGCCATTGTTTGTGTACCTGCTTATAAATGACCGGCGCGTTGTTTAAAGTTGAAAGAAAATCGACAGAAGATTTTTCGGGTTAGGGGTCGTCAAAGTCAAAAATAATGTTTCAGCGCCAGACCACAAATATCGGCGCTGATGCGCTTCCCGTATATTGGCAAAAAGGAAGTGTTCTCGGCAAAACTAGCGACTTGTTTCGTGTACATTGTTATGCTATATTGTTTCAATGTCGTCAGGTCACCGATGTCAAGTCAGATCACGTTTATGACAGGTTGACACAGCCCTGGAGGTGGGATGGCGAAATCCGCCCACCCCTCCGATTTTTCGTACCTAACTCCATATTGTACCGGCCGATATACGCCATTTTTTGCATACCTACTTGGAAATGATCAGCACATTGTTTAAAGTAAGAAAAATGAAAATCGGCCGAGCACTTTTCAAGTTAAGGGCCGTTAAAGTAAAAACAATTCACAGCGCTAGACCACAAAAATCGGCGCTGATGCGCTTCCGGTATATTGCCAAAAAGGAACTGTTCTTGACAGCACTACCGACTTGTTTGATGCATTTTGTTATGCTACATAATTTAAGTCATGTTAGGTCGTCGAGGTCAAGTCAGGTCAAGTTCATGACAGGTTAATAGAACCAAACTTCGTCAACTGGAATGCTGTCAAAATGAAAATGACTGTCATGCGATTGATGTCACTTTACATGTTACTCCATACACATCACAAAATATACTGTTTGTCATTGTGTGCCTAAGCGTTTACATACTTCATTCGTGTATTTCACTCCTTTCTTTGCGAAGCTGATTGTGCCGAACCGCCCAACGAAACAGTCGGGTGGGCAGCGCGGTTCCGGTAACTGGAGCAGGTAATGACCTGCTAAAGTGCTCCTATATAGGTGACCTGAGGGCAAATGGTGGATCTGGCATCTGTATTGCATCATTAGTAATGTCCAAAACATCATTAATGCCAATTTTGGAGCATTTAAACACAATAACAGCGCTTCATAACATTGACCAGCCAATCCACGCACAACTAATTTTTTTGTTATTTTGACTTCATTTTACCTTGAAGATATTGACCTAAGGTCATGAAATTTGCACACAATATAATTCACTATCGTGCCCATCCACTCTGCGAATTTCGTTGCTCTAGCCTCAGTATGAGCCGATATCTGAGGGAGGGCGGAATCCGCCCCCCCCCCAGTGCGTGTAATTTTCCGAAGCCCTCCAGGGCGCGTGTTAAGGTCGCAAAGAGCGACGCAGACGTGACTTGCGGCACCCGTGCCCGCTCCAATGAGCATGGGATCGGAGTCCGTTCCCACGACAATGGTGCTGGGATCGATGTTCGTTCCCGCTCCAGTGGCGGTGGGATCGGCGCCGGTCCCGCCCCAGTGGCGGTGGGGCCGGTGCCGGTCCCGCCCCAGTGGCGATGGGACCGGCGCCGGTCCAGTTCTAGTGCGGTGGGGCCGGCGCCGATCCCGCTCCAGTGGCGGTGGGGCCGGCGGCAGTCACAGATGCGCGAGACCGCGCCCCTACAGGCTGCTCAGAAGTTTTGGAGACCGCAGCCAAAGCACAACAACCTAACCAGGAGACTGCTACACGTGTGCGCCGCAAGTGGGCGCTAACATCAAACTGGCTTCTGGGCTCGAAGGCTATCGAGGATTCCGAGCTGCCACGTTGTAATCCAATGGAATTCGATGAGATTAACCTCGAATGAAGATTGGCAAAACTGTGTAGCATCAGCTATTCTTGGCTACTATCAAGTGTGGAACCTGCATTTGTATGTAAGAAGAATTAGGTTGCTATTAGTTCCCTCATTACATTTTTGAGAGCGTCGTTCATTGAAACCTATTTCCCCTGTTGGTCGGTTGGTTATTGGTTTTACAACACATCGACCGTGGAGTCATGCAGCGTCGCCAATTTCTCACGCCATGACCGTAAGCTTGAACATTGAAATCAATGAACCTACCAAATGCATGGGAACTAATGGATGTATTTCTCCATTCTTATATTTAGCAAAACGCTTTCGTTCTCATTAATATACCGTTAACTTGTGGAGTTCACTGTGAATAACGTAGATAAAAACGAGTCAAGATGCTCTGCGCATTCGAAACTGGTTGGAATGCAGGAATGCAACTTGGTTCATGAAGTGCACCAATTTGATTGGTTTCATTATGCTCACTTCATTTCTAACAGATTCCTACGTTATAAAGAATATCATTATTTGTGGTAGTGATACAATTCAGCACTATGCAAATTGAACATATGCTGGAATGAGAAGAAAAAAATCGAAAACTTTGAGCGACGCCGAAGAGTAACAAAATATTTCATTTGAATATTCTCGTGGGCGCACTTCATGCTACCTTTTCCAAAATGAAGATGCGTAGTTAAGCATGTTATTGTGTTCAAGAAAAATGAAAAAGAAAACTTCAAGGCTAGGCCTCTTTCTGCGTCTGTCCATGGATCAAGTCGCTGCAACACGATGGTCGTCATGGTATGATGCCATCTGTTTCGATATAAAGAACAGTTATTTCAATTGTACATTATATATATATAACTATCTACAAAAGTAAATCTGTTTACCTATCTATCTATGTCAGCCTAGGTATTATTCCGTCAATAGAAAGTATGCTATTGCTCAGTTTATACCAAACTAATGAATCTGCTCCAGCACAAGATGCAGCACTGAGTCTAATCGTTATCTAGACCTATGAATCAGTATCAGTTAGGCTTGCAGTAAGTTACGACATCGTCCGTTAATGTACTTGACCAGATAATGTAAACATGGCTCGGCTTGGGTCCGCTGTCAAAAGCATGTACAGCAAGAGGTGTGCGAACTGGCCGAGGGGGCAACCACGTGACCTCGTGATCCTGACGGCCAACTGGTGGCCCTGGCACCGCGAGTGGAGCCGCCGGATACCGACCGGTCTTCTCGTGGGAGCCGCCCGGTACTTGGTGTGGCCACTTTCACTCGTGCTCGGATAATCCCCGACAGTGGCCGCACGTGCCCGCGCCGTCCCACCACCGTGCACAAGCTGGAGATCAGTGCCTGCACCGGCGCACCTCCCCTTCCCCGCCCCTCTCAGTCGGTAGCCACACATTCATCGGCATTGTTGCACGCTGAAGGTGGTTCGCTCTTGGCTTGCGTCTGAATGCAAGATTTTACCTCGTTCGACAGCACCATTTAAATATGAAAACATTCAACATGCGAGAATGAGATATCAGCGGAAGCCATTATTTGGTGGACAAATTTAATGAAACCAGACGAAATTCGCACCGACCGTCTATCGTAAAATAATGAATATTTATACGGTTTTAGAGCCGAACCAATCGCACGACGAATCTCAATAATATGATCACATCAGCAGACCACAGAGTATGGCTCATCAGGCGATCTCATTGATTATTAATTAATACCATGCGTTAAAATGTCAAAAATAGCCTCTCAACCACGTGATCTTTTCAAGCTCTCCGAATCACCCGGAAGCATGATCAAACACAGCCTAATTGATCAGCAATTCCTCAAAAAGTTTTGTTTCGGTTATAAGATGCGGCTGTGTGTTGCTCTATGAGAGGCTTACATTCACGCTCCATGCATCATTGTGAATCCACTCAGACCTCATGCGTGCATGCATCACCGATCGTCTGCCAACACGTGATTGGTGCCTTTTTCGTCCGGGCTCTGCGTCGGCCGCGAATAAGCCGCCGTGGCGCTGCACCGTACTGCTCTGTTACTCTACTGCCCTGTCGCTCTACTGTTCTACTCACCGGCCGCCAGCGACAGCACCAAGATACACAGCAGCAGCTTCATGGCGCCGCTCTGACAGACACGTGCTGGACACCGGAGCGCTCTTATACCCGACCAATGCGCATGCGCCGACTGCAACACTTTCACTGCGGCATCGGTCCGCAGGCAGTGGCCGCAACGCAGCCGGCTGGTCGGGCTCCGACAGCACTGGCCACGCCTCGTACACATCCGGTCTGGTGGCCACGCCTCGTACACCTTGCCTCTAATCGCTACGTTTCGTACACCTGGCACCAGATGACCACTCCTCAACCGCTTCGCCTTCAATGGCCACTCCTCGTACACGTAATCCTTGATGGTCACTCCTCGCATACTTCTCTTCTGATGGACATGCCTCGTTCGCCTCGTACACCTGGCTTCTAATGACCACGCCTCACACACCTCGCCTCTAATGACCACGCCTCACACACATCGTCTCTGATCGACATTCCGCATACACCTCGCTCATGATAGACGCTCCTCATGCACCTCTCCTCTGATGGACTCACCTCACACATTTCGCCTCTGATGGCCACGCCTCAAATCCTCTCTATAATGGCCATGCATCGCAGCCTCTCTGATAGCCACGCCTCACACGCCTCATCGCTGATCGCCACGCCTCAAAGCCTCTACAATTGTCACACCTCGAAGACTTTGGTAGCCACAACCCACGCGCATCATCGCTGATGAGCACGCTTCACACAACTCTCCCCTGATGGCCACACCTCACAAACCTCGCCCCTAATTACCACACCTCGCACGCCTTGCCTGGTGACCACGCCTCACACACCTCATCGCTGATGAACACGCATCGCATGCCTCGCAACTTGTGGAACTGTCCACGTTTTGCATGCCTGCGCGCAACAGGTATGCAAGCGGAACTGCATATTTCCTATCCATCGTTTATTTCTACTAATGAATTATGTAGCTGGGTTCCGCTTGTTCAAGTTCTTTTCCTTTGTTTAGATATGGACGCTGTTATTTTTATACCGATGCCATATACATACCCAAATATTCGCAAACAACGCAAAATCCCGGAGCAAATTCTCCCCACTTTCAGCTTGACGCGCTGAAGATTCATATAAATGCACTTAAGTTGGTAAAATACTTTGCTGCATCTTATTTTCTCGCTGACTAAAAAACAACAACAACCAGATTGCCAGTTTTCATCCAAATTTAATAAAGACATAAAGACATAAAGACATAAAAGATTAGTGCAACTATGAGCCACAAGGGCCCTTCTTGGTTGCACTCTGTACACTGAACCAGTTGCCCACCAAATCTGTCAATCAGCCCTCCCTGTAATACTGAAAAGCAAGCCCTCTATTCTTATAATGATTGTCTATGCTGTTTTTAAAGATGTTCAATGTGCTGCTACTGACGATGTTTTCTGGCAGCTGGTTCCAGTGTTCCACTACCCTGTTGGTGAAGAAAGTTTGCCTTAACCTTGTTTTGCTGTGGTTAGCTTTAATTTTGAATTTATGACCTCTACTTGCATCATTTCTGTTAAATTCAAACATTTCCCCAAGATATCCCCTCTCCAGACCATGGACAAATTTAAAGACCTCGATGAGATCTCCTCTCAGCCTTCTATATCTAAGTGAAAACATATTAAATTTCTTCAATCTTTCCTCATATGCCAGGTTGCTAATACCATTAACCATTTTTGTAGCCCTCTTTTGTACTCTCTCTAAAAGCCAACAATCTTTTTCATTGCTAGGAGACCAAGCTTGGATGCAGTATTTCAAATGTGGCCTGACGTATGCACAGTAAAGCTTCCTGATCACGTCCTCACTTCTGAATGACACATTCCTATTTATTGCCCCGAGCATTCTCAGTGCCTTCTTCCTGGCTTCCTTGGTCTGTTCTGATGCCCCCAGTTTTGTGTTTAGAATAACACTTAAATCCTTCTGTTGAGTCACTGATAGCACTTGGCCACCCATCAAGTATGGAGCCTTCATATGCTGCTTACCTACATGCATGATTTTGCACTTATCAAAATTAAATTTCATTTGCCATTCTTCGGACCACTTCATAAGTTCGTCTAAGTCTTTTTGCAGCGAGATATGCCCATCTTGACCTGTTATTGCCCTAAAGACCTTCAAATCATCCGCAAATTTCACAACTTTACTGCTTAGGCCACTTTCAATGTTATTTACAAATATAATGAACAGTAGTGGCCCCAGTACTGACCCCTGGGGGACTCCACTAAGAACATTTTGCCGTGATGACTTTGTACCATTTAGCGTCACTCTTTGCTGTCTATAAACCCAAATAACTAACTAACTTTGCTGTCTATCTGAAAGCCACAACTCTATCCATTTTAAGATGCTACCTGCAATACCATGGGACTGAAGCTGTATCATTAACCGTTTATGGGGTACCTTGTCAAAGGCACTACTAAAGTCAAGATATGCTACATCAACCTGATTTCCCTGATTAAATTGTTCTGTGGCGAAGTTAAAAAAGTCCAAGAGGTTTGTGAGACACGATCGTCCTTTCTAAACCCATGTTGAGTATCATGAATCAATCTGCTACCTTCCAGATAACTAACCATTCTATCCTTGATAATTGATTCGAGTACCTTGCAGGCTAGGGATGTGAGACTTACTGGCCTATAGTTTTCAACTTTCCCTCTTTCTCCTTTCTTGAAAATAGGAACTACATTTGCCCTTTTCCAATCGGTTGGAATTTCATTTTGTGAAATTGATCTACAAAATATTATACTAAGTGGAAATGCCAGTTCCTTTTCAGTTTCCCGCAACACCCTAGCATAAATATCATCAGGTCCTGCAGCCTTGTTTGGCTTTATTTTCCTGATATGATTGTAAACAACATCGCTATCAATGAAATCAACATCATTTGTCAGATCCCATGTCACTGAACTATGGTGTACGGTCGGCAGTTTGGTCATATCTTCCAATGTAAACACTGATTTAAACTGCTTGCTCAGCTCCTCAACCATCTCACTATCCTCACCTAATGTAGTCCCGTTTACTTCCAGTGGACCAATTGTGCTAGAAACTTTACTCAGCTTGTAGAAACTAAAGAACTTTTTACTGTCCCCATTACAGTTTCTAGCTAAATCCAATTCATTTGCTCTCTTTGCCGCTCTGGTTTTTTGCTTCACAGTGTCTCTAGCTTTTCGATACGCCTTTAGATTAACGACATTTGAGGCTTCTTTAAAGACTCTAAATGCAGTTTTCTTAGCCTTAATTGCTTTTATCAAGTCTGGTGTAAGCCATGCTGGCTTTCCTACCCTTCTTTTGCGTCTTTGCTTTTGGGGGACATGTCTAATCTGAATTTACTTCAAGTAAGATTTGAACTTTTCCCACATTTCACAGGCATTTAAATTGAAGAATTCTTCTTCCCATCTGATGGCACTTAAAGCCGCTCTCATGCAGTCAAAGTCTGCTCTGTTGAAATTTGGAACCTTTACCAAATTATCCTTGATAATTTCCCCTACATGTGCCTTGAATCTAACTATGTTATGGTCACTTCTTCCCAGAGTTTCGCCTACAGTCAAGTCTTGAACCAAGTCACTTAAATCCGAGAATACAATGTCCAAGAATGAGCCATGCCTTGTAGGTTCCGATACAAACTGGTGTAAGAACAGGTCCTCTTCAAGGCATTTCCTAAACATTTTGCATGATGGGAGCCAACACCAGCATTTTCATAACCTTTTGGATTCATAACCTTTAAAGTCACCAAGAATAAGGCACTTCCTCTTAAAGTTTCTACTGATTTCCTCACAAATCACCTTGTCAAGCTCCAGTTGCTGAGAATGTGGCAGGGTTCCTGATCGGTAGAAAGCTCCTATCCTAAGAGTATTGCTGTTGCCTTTTCCCACAGTGACTTCAAGCAAAATGGACTCCACAAACATATTTTTATCCCCACCTGGTACTTTTTGAGAACTGAATAAGCTATTCATATAGAGAATTACACCACCCGCTTTCATTGATGGACCCCTATTGCACGAAAACGTATTGTATCCCTGGATCTCATAGCCCTGCAAGTTATCTCCAAAATACCCTTCGCTGACCCATGCCTCCGTAATGGAAACAAAATCTGGTTCCTCCTCAGCAACATAACATTTGAACTCATCAAATTTGGAACGGATACTCTGAGCATTAAACATCATACACTTAACAATTGCTCCATAACTACCTTTGGCTTTTCCATACTGAGGAGTTCTTTTATCACTAGATGAACTATCACTCTGTCCCCTTGAACTGCTGCTGTCCCTACTTGCAGACTTTGAGGTTCTATTGCCTTGGCTGACACTATTGGAATATTCCTGAGTTGGCAATGCAATTTCATTCCTCCCCACCCCATTTCCTAGTTTCCCTGAAGGACATGCTCGTACACTTTGCCTAACACATGGACCCCCTTCTCAGATAAGTGCAGGCCATCCCTCTGATAGAGGTCCCACGATGCATAAAACCTGCTCCACTCGTCTACAAATGTAAAACCTAGCTCATGGCAGAGCTTCCTACCCTGGCGTTAGCTGCCAGTGCCCTAGAGCTCCACTCAGGGGAGGCTCTAGCCCTAGGCAAAATTGCTGTTACAATGACTCTATTGGTACCCTTCAGGGTCGCCAGAAGGGCTCTGCACTCCTCCAGAAGCTACTCACTCCTAGCAAGACCTATGTTATTTACCCCTACGGATTATTGAAAGAAGGATTGAAAGAAATGGACGGAAAGATTGAATAAATATTTAATATATTGAGACAACGGTGGATACAGATTTGGAATGCAACTTGTTGCATACTATAATTAGAGGTGGTTTGCATGGCAGTTAAAAATATTAACGAAGGAATGCATTTCAAGATACTTTCGTCCTATTTTGTTTATAACTCATCATCACCTGAAAGATGCCCTTGTCTATTTTGCCAATCATAATTTAACACTAGAACCTGATATCAGAGGCCAGAATAAGCAACGCTGAGGGTAAACTCAGCTTCCTAGCCGAACTGCATGAAGTCCGTTGGTCTCGTATCCATGGAAATTGCGTCTATTACTGCCATTGATGCCGGGAATGTATGTCACGAATCATATTTCACCACGTATTTCACGGAGTATTTTATCAAGCATTTGGAAAAGTAAATACAATTTTATGATTGGTGGATATTGGTGCGAAGATGCTATTTGTTGGATAATTTTCGATGCCACTCGCCTCTGATTTGTATTATTTTGGAAATTAATTTTCATATTCATTTTCATATTGCCTTAATCTCTTTCATGGATGTTACATTGGGAATAAACAAATTACTTCAGAGCACAATTTCATGGATAATTTTTGTTTATAAAATATTAATGTAACAGCTGATTTTATGCGGAGCTATGTTGTTTCAAGTTTGCCTCATATCTACCAAAGTAGATAAAATGGAGTAACTGACATTTATAGGGGCATAGTGGTTTTTAAAATAGCAGAGGTCGGCCCTTAGCTAAACCGAGAGGTCTCGGAAAAAGGATACTAACGTCCAAAGGTGATTTTTTTTTTTTTTTTTTTTTTTTGGGGGGGGGCAAATAGCTGACGAATTTTGGAACCGTGAAATGGAGGGGCCGAAATCCCAACTTTTTTGGGGGGTACGCAGTGGTGACTATGCTACACCCCATTTCGGTACCTCGTACAGCCCCTCGTACAGTCCGTGATAACAGCCAGGTATTTGCTTTCAACGACGGATTCGATTTTTGGTAGTACCCTCAGAATCGGATGAAAATCGCACAGCACATAGCTAAAATCCACACAAGCTCCCCGAGCCGTTCGTCAACATGTCGAACCATCAGAGATCACCAAGGTGATCTTTGAGGTATGCAGGGAAAGTCTTGGGCACCTTATAACTTTTTCGTTCTCAAATATAGTGCAAGTTTTAATAACGGCAACCGATTCAATGCATTTCACCGAAACAGCAAATTGCGGAAAATTTGGGATCAGGGTCACTTACCTCGTTTACATGAGCCGGTTAGCCGCAAGCGAAAATTTCCCATCTGGCCGATTCGCAAAAGTTCCGATTGCGCGGGCCGTTGACAAGATCAAGGTAGACACGTATTCGTATTTTTGTGATTTGACGGTTGACGCAAACGGTGGTGAAAAGTTCCGAATATTTGGTGCATTTTTGCGCTTCTGACGCACCTGTTTCGAGCAACGGCGTACACGGGCACAAGGTGTCATCAATTATCCACGTAGTGCGAGGTTGTTGGGCAAAGATACAGAGAATCTGTGAATTCGAAGGTAGCCGTAGCCGATGATACATTGTCGATGACAACATAGCTCTTTCCTTTTCGTGAATCATACGGTCCATTGTTTCCAGGCCAGACTGTGTTCTGTAGTATAGGTTCCAGACTATGTAATGGCGCATTGGTCCAGACGACCTCGTTCCAGACTGTGCAATAGTCAAATGAACAGAGTAAATCAGGTTCACTACGCAATGAAAGCGATAAATCAGCAAAACCCACGCGCCGTCACAAATCCGCCAGTTGAACACTGCCACATCGTAAAACTCACGGTTGAGGCATGCACTAATAACGTAACGCGTCACCACCGATTTCATCATCAGCTATTGCATGCCCGATTTTTGTGTTCCATAACTAGGTTTCCAATTGTAATTAAAAACAAAACGTTATTTTTATTACACTAAATTCCCTCAAAACTTAGCAGTAAATATCCTCAAGAAATGACATGGCCCTTGCAGCCGTACCGTTATTTGCTTATGATTGACGTTAATCGTAAACTTTCACCCACCGAAGGCTAAATTTGTGTAAAGCTTTTCGCATGTTTCGCTACGCAAAATCCCGTTTACAAGAGCACTATTTTCGCAAGTTTTGGTCACCGCAACATATTCGGAAGTTAGGCTGCTTATGTAAACGAGGTAACTCATTGACCACAGGTCACGATAAAAAGTAATCTTCACCTGGAACATCAAACCTGACCCGGTATCTCTAACTGCGACTTGACCCATCTAGATAGAACATTTCTTCACTCCGGCGGATAATACAACATGCAAAGACGCACGACATCCGCAAAACAAGCTGCTTTTGAATGGAAAAAGTAACAACACATCAATTAAGAGGCGAAAAACGGGAATTATTTTACCCAAAAAATCAGTACCTCGCGATACAAGCCACTAGTGGTGAAAAAAAAAACGGCTACTCGGCCACGAGCGTGGATGACATATTTGAAAAATATATCTGGTTATGGTGACAGCTTACGGTACCGTATTATCATTGCGTATGGACTATGGATTATCTTTATCATCAGGCAGTTTTTCCTCTGAACATCCCCAGTCAATTTGTACTTCCTAACCATTTAGACATATACATACTCATCTCGTTTCAGTACATGCATCAGAAGCGTACAGAAACAATTTAGAAGCTATAATCGAGGGGACAGGGGGGGGGGGGCTGAATAAAAATTACCACTCGTGGTAAAGTCCACAGGTTTTAACATTGCTGTGGTAAGCCTGTCACCTACGAACTGCCCCGTCCCCGTCCATAGATTGAGCCCGACGCAACAGTTCCGTTTTCCAGCGCAGTTTCTGGCGTGTAGCACGGGTCACACTACAGGTAACGAGATATGGCTGACATCACGTGAAAGCTTCAAATGTTGGCCATCTGTCGGGCACAATTTTGTTACGGTCGGGTCAGCGTGTTGCGCGTGCGTGTCACTGGAGTCCTGAGAGAGCGGGTGTCCGGGGAATGGCCAGTCGCCCATAAGAATAGCATGTAAAACTGAGCGTTCGGAAAATTACAAATTTTAGCGCTCCCCAACGACCCGATTCAGACCGCATATCTCGACAACCAATGGACCGATTGACACCAAACCAACACCTCAGTATTACCATGTCAATTGTCAACGTCGTCGTAGAAATCGTTCCCTGAGTCACGCGCCACGCGCACGCGAGCAGGGTATGGAAAGCGGAAGCGACGTTTTTTTTAAGCGTTTTTCACGATTTGGTCTGGCGCTCGGAAATGGCTAAACTTGGCGACTTGCTGTCACTTTTACATCATAGCATCGGCTACAATTTTTCAATTGAAAACCAGTGGCTGCAGAATGTGCGGGCGCAGTCATCGCGACACGGGTTGCATGTGTTTCAGTCCGTGAAAAAGTCTCCGCTTTCCACTTTCTCCACACCACTGTCGAATAACATTTTGCGGAGAAAGTTGCATGCGCGGATAGCCCCACTCTTTGTGATGCTCACAGGTCCTTCGGATTTTACCCATCACAAATACTTTTGCTGCCGTCGTCGTCGATGCCCACAACCGTTACCAGGCGTCACTTTCGGCAATCTCAAGCGGCAGACTGTTCGGCAATCTCAAGGCAATCTGTTGCGTCGGATTCAATCCTCTCACCCTCCAGAGATTGAATCCGACGCAACAGTTCTGTTTTCCAGCGCAGTTTGTTTTCAAAGCTGGTTTCAATGTGTACGTATCAACCTAATAAGTACCAAGACGCTGTTGGAGCTTAACTTGTGTATGTTTGCGTAGATGGTGTTTCGTCTCTGAGAGTCAGGACAAGTATTGGAAAGATGGTCTTGTCTTTGATGTTGGCCACCCAGAATATTTTTATCTCCAGGAAATTTTCCACTCCATTTTTTCCAAAAGAGGAATTGAGTCTGACAATGACTGCGAACTCCTTGTTGTTTGGTCATCTAACTGAAGTGACACTTTGCTCAGTTTCTCAGTTGCACGCTTTTCTCGTTTCTCAGTCTAACATATTATTTCAGCCATTTTGCAACACTGCAGACTTCTGCAAGCCTTATCGTGAAAAAATGGTTTGGTTCTTCCAATATGAGCCTTTATTTTAATGATTTCATCAGGTCACTTCCATGGGTTTCATTTATTTGTATCAGAGCAAATATTTTGTCATAACTAGAACTTGTTGCATTGACCAAAAGTTTATTTTAAAAAAATACTTGAAACTAATGCACTATATGGGCTATGCCACTCTATCCTTGATATTGGTGCTATATTGACTTCCTTATTGTACAAGGGTGTATTGTGAATTAAATTTGTATTGGTGAATTCAATTTTCAATGAGTCATTGTATTTGGAGAACAGCATGTTGTAATTCCATGTTTATTATCATGATTAGGATGATGTGACCATTGATTTCTCTCAGAAATGCTTATTTTTAGTCGGAAAGCAAAATAACGTACTACTATTATTAATACCTAAAACATCCTGGCCTGGCTTACCCCACCTACTTTCAAATTGTTTCTTCAATATATGCATAATTTGTGCGTTCAATAATCAAAATGTTAAGAAACCTAACCGGGCCGTACCTTTTTTCAAAGAAAGAATCTTATTTTTGTCTGACATAAATTGAGCATATTTTCACAATAAAAGCTAGCCTAACCTGTGGTTTTGATTTGCTAAATAAAATGTGTGTACAACATATTGTGAACACATTAAGCTACAATACTCACAGTATATTTATGGAAACGCACAATAGAAGCAAGATTAGCTTATAGGGTGTGTTGTAATTTGACATATTAATTAACAATTGAATATCGTATATAATTGAACAAATTGAATATAATGTATAGACTAAAACGTTCTTCTTTGTGCCATTTCAGCGGCATGGTCGATATTTCGTGCTCACACACATGCATACGGGTTTTACTGTGAGCCATCAACAGCCTGGTGGTGTTCGATATTCTGTAGGTGACATGCTGGACACTTTTTTCACCTCTGCAAGCCAATGTCAAGCAGTGAAATGACAATGAGAGCATCGATTGTTACTAAC